>CAAKMY010011048.1:0-19308 GCA_901111285.1 Corrigiola litoralis
TTTTTTGATATCTTAACGGTCAAAGTATGACCCCAAATAGTGTCAAAAGTCAAATGCAAAGAATTGGTAGAAATGGAGGGAGTATAATTTTAGATTGCCTTCTTTAGGAAAAAATATGCTAGTAGTATTTCTTAAGCAAGTGATTATCTTGTTATCTACTTAATAAAGCAGGTATCCCTTTCTTGATTTGGATTTATGGAGTATTTCACTTCACATCTCAATGGACTTCTTAAAATAATTATTTTTATTACTTCCCAAATGTTTTACCATGTGAACTTATAGATACCCTAAGTCAAACGCTATTAAACAACATAATATTTCCTTGTTTGAGATAGTATTTTACTATTTAGAATAATATTGACATATAAGCTATCTAGTACTATAATGCCCTTATTAAGTAAGGCTTGGTGTAGTGACAAGACGAACATGTCTTGATCTTGAGGTATCAATTTTAAATGTTGTTGGGCGTTTATTGAAAAAAATACCCTTATTCCCTTTGAAGATTTAACAATTTATGCTAAACTAGTTCAAAATAAACCCGGGTGGAGAATACAGTAGCTCATCTAGTTGCTAGAATTTGCCCTCTTAATGGGGTGGAACTTGTATTGGAGCGAAACTACCCCCAAGCCATCCCGGCTTTGGTGGATTTTGATTTATAGTAACCCCTTCCTGCCTTTATTTAAAAAAAAAATACCAGGCCTCAATGCATAAATTTCCTATTTAAAAAATTATATACTACATTAACCTTTTTTGTGCAAACTGATCACTAAATTCACTTTGGGGAGGGGAGGGGAGGGGAGGGGAGTGGGTGTTGGAGCAACTGAAGACAATAACCTTAACTCTAGAAGATCACATGTGCAAATAGCTTTAAATCAAATAATACAAACAACATATATGTGCAACTGTGCAAGTGTGCCCACAAGTACCATACACCTCAGAGGAAAGGTCAGTCCATACAGAAACTCCACTGAAATGACTCCTTCACCCCTAATCACGTTCACAGTATGGCCCATCACACCTCAAACAAACCCCACACATTTGAGTTTGGGGTGACGCAATCACTTCCCATATTTGCACACCTGCATAATGGAACAAAACTGATTTGCTTCACTGACCCCCAAATCAAGGCAGTACTATACTACATCTACAGCTCTACCGACTACCACTATAACCTCAAGCTCACAGACAATACAAATACTAATACTGTCTATTTTAAAATTAACTAAACTATCGTAAATATATTATTTTTTAGTTCAAATTGACTAAATTGTTAATATTTCTAATTAAATCTCATTAGTTTAGAAAATCTTATAATAATTCATAATCTAATCAAATTCCATATTATAATTAAATCACATTTTTAATAAATTATATATAAAAAAAACTTTAGCCATAATATATTTTGAGAATTAAATTAAAAACAAATACTCATTGAAATGTCATAACATGTATAACATGTACGTAGCACTTCTTTTGATATCAGTATAAATACTTCTAATTCTAACTTCACTAACAATAAAAATAAACATAAAATCCTATCCATGATATATTTTTCCGCTAGTCTCATACCAGACTATCTAATTTTAAAGTTGTTATCGCATGACTTAAAGTAGTCATTTTATGCCATGTTTGATAATAGGCTATTGGTAGTTGGATGGAATTATCAGCTTGTTAGACCTGCTGGAATAAGTTAGCTATTTTGATCGACTATAATAAGTTGTCATCAAAAAGCCATTAACCAAAAAATGTCTTATTATCACTTTAAATCCAACAATAACCTATATAAGTCCGATAATAACCACCTCAAATTTTAGATTTACAAAAAACTAGTCTCTCGAGATAATTATGTATTCCCTCTATTTTTTTCAGTTCATTACATTTTGACTTTGGCACATTTTAGAGTCCTAGTTCGACCGATTATAACTCATAATATAAAACTAAAGAAATTATAAAAGTATAATAATATAAAAATATCGTTAAAAACTATTCTAACAATTAGAATTTTATATTTTTCTTATTTTTATATCATGAGTTATAATCGGTCAAACAATGATTTTAGTGTTGAAAGTCAAAAGTAGTGAACCTAAAACAATGTAGCCATATAGGAGAAATGATCGTTCAATCGGAGCTATTAGGTGCTATTGAAGAGCCCCACCTTTTCAGAGGGCATTACCGTGATTTTCACTTTAAGAGCATGTTTGGTTTCTCATTTTTTGCCTCTTGGAAAGGGAGTCACTCTCCCACTCCCTTTATTTTTGTTTGTTTTAGAATTTTTTTTTTCATTCCCTTTCTTTCCTTATTTGACTCCCCCCAAATGAAACCCTCATCCCCCCTAAGGTTTCATTCCATTCTCCTCTCTCTCTCTCTCTCCAACCCACCTTCCTTCTCCCTCCCCCTCTTCCTTCTCTCCCCACACCTCCGCCCCCACTCCACGCCACCTGTCACAGATGACCACCTCCGCCGCCATTGTCAACGTTGCTCCGCCATTATCCTTTTTCCCACCCTCCTTCTCTCTCCTCTCCTACACCTCTCCCCCAGCTACACGCCGCATAGTGCCTCACCTCCTCCGCTGTAACCATTCGTCCGACGAGGTCCGTTATCGTCGGCTAGATTGATTGGGCTCGGATCTGACGTCGCGGGGCAGTGAGAAGGGGGAAGTTCCATTGGCTGACTTGTCCTTGTCGCTGGTGAGTCGGCTCAAGAGGGGTGGCGAGAGTTACCAACGGTTGGTCCACTGTCGCCGGTGATGGTGGTCAATCCGTCGGTGACACTGGTTGTTTGCAGAGGTGAGGAGAATAGAGAAAGAGCTGAGGGTAGTTGGGGAGAGATAGGGAATAGGTGGATGAAAAGACTATTTTACCCTTACTAATAGAATGACTCCTTACTTAAAATAAACCAAACACTCTTAACAAGTAACAACTTTTGTTACCATTCCACTCCTCTGATCGATTCCATTCCGTTTCCGTTCCGGACCTTATACCAAACGACCCCTAAAAAGAAAGGGTAAAGATGTCCACTAGTATAAACAGTAGGAATAGTGGGGTATTTTTTTTTTTTGTCTTTTTCTGAGGGGCCCTTCAATCGTACCCAATTGACTTATCATTCCTCTTAGGGACAATTCTTTGCATTTGACTTTACACACTTTGACTATTAATATCTCAAAATATAAAAACTTTCAACTAATAAATTTATAATGGTTAGATTTGTATTTCAAAATACTTTCATGTGATTATTATTTTATAATGTTTTTAATTATTTTTCTTGATATATTAACGGTCAAAATATGACCCCAAATAATGTCAAAAGTCAAATGCAAAGAATTGGTAGAAATGGAGAGAGTATATTTTTGGAAATAGTACCTTACTACAACAATAAAAGTCCCTCTATAACGAATAACAAAAAAACCATTAAAATTTGCAGTCCGATGAGGTGGCCAGAACAGCAAGAGAGACAAAAATAAACGAGAAGACAAGAACAAGTGACTCACTCAAAAACACACACACACACACACACTCACATTGTCTGTGACACAAGACAGAAGTCACAACCGTGTCACCCTATCACTGCCCGTAAAAAAGCAAAACTCTGCCCAATCTGCCCGCTTCTGCCTTTTTGCCGCCTGCCCCTAAAATCTGCCCCCTTTACTTCCCATCTCAACTTTCTCTCTCCTCTAATTTACACTTTCTCTCTCTAAACAAAAAAAGAAAAATCACAATAAATTTAATTAAATTTCATTTCCTTTTAATTTTATTTGCCTCGTCACTAATAGATCGGCGATATTCGCTCAATTCAATATTTTTCGGACTTAATTTTGATTGTTATTATTGCTGTATCTCGTCTCCCTGGATCTCCAGATTTATTAGGGTTTTCATTTTATTTATATATATGTGTGTGAATCGGAAACCCTAATTTGTATTTATATTGGGAATAAGGGTTTATGATTTTGTAGGGTTAGGGGTGGTTTTTTTTTGATTGGATAAAATTAGGGTTTGTGGGGGAGAGATTGGGATTTGGGTGCAATTGGGGGTGGGATTAGGGTTTTGGTGGTGGGAAGAGAAGGAATTGATTAGGGTTTGGAATTGATGGTGGAGGGAGGAGGTGGATGGAGGAGGAGAGGATAGCGAATCGAGGAGTCGGCACATGTGTTCGACGTTGCCTTCGCCGAGAATTGTAGCTCTTGCGTCTGGGGTGATTGATTCTGGTTCTGTTTCTAATACCTCTTTCTTTAAGGTATTGTTATTGTTATGATTATTACCTTTGTTTTGCACTTTTTGTTGTAATTGTAATGTATTGGAGCTTGGTTTTTGATTAGTGTTGTGATTATATTGAGAAATGGCGATAAGCGCGATAAGAAGTGTGGTTTTCGGGTTATTTTGTGTGTGGAATTGATGGTATTGCTCAAAGGCTGGTTTTTTAGATTGGTGGTTATCATTTTTTTTGTTTAATTAGTGTATTGGAGCTTGGTTTTACTCTAATAGTGTGTTTTAAAAACTTGCGGTAAGCGCGATAAATTGCAGTTTTGGGGTTATTTTGTGTGTGGAATTGATGTTATTGCGTAAAGGTTGAGGTTTTAGATTGGTAATTATCATTTTTTTTTGTTTAATTAGTGTATTGGAGTTTGGCTTTATTTTGATGGTGTGTTTTAAAAAATGCGGTAAGTGCGATAAAGTGTGGTTCCCGGGTTATTTTGTGTGTGGAATTGATGTTGTTGCGTAAAGGTTCGGGTTTTAGATTGGTGGTTATCCTTTTTTTAGTTTAGTTAGTGTGTCGGAGCTTGGTTTAATTTTAATGTTGTGGTTATGTTGAGAAATGGCGGTAAGCGCAATAACAAGTGTGGTTTTTGGGTTAGTTTGTGTGTGGAATTGATGTTGTGGCTCAAATGTTGGTGTTTTGGTGGTTATGCTTAGTGTATCGATTTTTTTGCTGGTTTGGTAATGGAGAAACAATATTAGCCCGCAACACTATTTGTCCTCTGGATTGTATTTCCTTTGATGATAACCCTATTCTTATCCTGGCAAGAAAAAGATTAAGTGATTGTGATGGACAGAATCTTGGTTAGAAGGACCAGAAATGTACCCTAGACTTTTAACTGTGCCCGTATTGAATACTTGGACACTTGGGCACGTCTACTAAAACCTTAGAATTGCCCGCCTTTCCTGTCGGGGAACTCAAAAAGTTTCCCCGACATAGCATTTGCCTTCATGTAAAGTACGCAGTATGAGAGTTCAATAAGACCTATAGTGGTTTAGACCTCCTTGATAATTCAGCTCCTGACTTGTTCTCCCCTGCCTCTAAGTGCCCAACATCTTCTAATTGTAAGTTTTAAAAGCTAATAGAGGACTCCACAGATTTAGTTTTGGTCTTGAATAATTGGTATGATGATAATAACTTAAGAACTCCATTAGTCATGTTTATGTTTTGAGTTGGCCAACAGTAAAATTTAACATCAAGATTTCTCTTTTGGTTCTCCATTATACTTTCCTAAATAAACTCAATAGCGTCTTGAAAGCAGCACTTTGAGTTCTGAACGTCTCTCCGCAAAACATAGTGCATCAGTTTAATCTCATTCACACTTAATCTCGAAATTCCTCTAGTCACTCACATAGAAAACCTGTGACGTGTGTTGCTCCCTCTTCACTGCTCACCGCTGGGGTGTTGATGGGAGCAAGTGGTTAAAAGTCTACGGTGCTGATATCGTAAACTGTCGATGACACCATAGTCCTGGTTAGTTAGGCAACACCTGAAATCTGAGTCAACTCTTGTAGACAAAGTCTTTGTCACTCTTGTGCCCCCCTCTCACCCGTCACTAATTCAGCTGTTATGAAATCGGCATCTTGGATGCTAAGTAATATTTTTATAGTTTCGTGATGCTAGATATTTGGAAAGTTGGTGTCAAGCTTGGGAGGTAGAAGATGAATATGGTCTTGTTCTAGCCGACGATCGCTACTGCTAGTTGGCAAGTGTGGTAAGGGTGGGGCCGTGGGGAACTAGAGATTTTGGATGAGGGAAGGAGAGTGGTTTGAGTAACCGGGAATTGAACTCAGCTTCTATATATTTTTGTTGTTTGCATGTCTAACAAATCCTTGCAAATTTTTCACTGTGAAAAATGCAAAGTGCTTACCCCCCCCCCCTCTCCGTCGCCTTTTTTTTCTTCTCCTATGACCAATTTGGTCATGAGCTGGTGCTGTTTTATACAATGGTAATTTCTGGGGGAAGTATCTTCTAGATAGTAAGAACTCCAGTTTATGTTTTGCTAATTTCATCTTATATAGGTTGTTATTTGATCTTGTAGCACTACCATTATTCTTGAAAGAGGATTCCATGTATTTCGACTTTTCAATATGAGGTTTGGCCTACCCACTGAGTGAAACTGTGGCTATTATGAGATCAACTTGTAACTGTTTTGAGTTACTTTGATGAGATTGTAGGTGGGCTACAAGTTTATGATAGTCACAAACCGTTTGTGCCCTGCAGAGCAAAAGTAGATCAGTGACCGCTATTGTGGTTTTATATGTTTACCTATTTAACTGGATACAACATGCCACAGTGATTTGACTTCTTGGGAATACCCCTTGTCTGGCTTGGATTTTTAGAACTTCCTTTATCCTGATTTTGTATGGTCTTGTTCTGGGAGGCTTCTATTTTTTATTCTTTTTTGCACTCGGTTTATTTCTTTTTTTCCCCTGTTACTGTTGCTTATGTCCACAAAGTTTGTCCGTACGTTGATTTGCTTATGCATGGATAACTTGTTGTAAAATATATGACACTCCTGAAATCAAGATTATGTGTTTGAGCTGGCCTTTGATGCGTGGAAGTTGTTACTGCCTATGTGTTTGAGAACACCTTCTTTCTTTTGTAGGATGGTCGCAAGGTTAGTGTTGGTGACTGTGCTCTATTCAAGCCAGAGCAAGAATCTGCACCTTTTGTAGGCATAATTCGTTGTTTGATATCAGATAAAGAAAGTAGTTTAACGCTCGGTCTCAATTGGCTTTATCGACCTGCTGAAGTTAAACTTCCGAAAGGCGTTGCACTTGAAGCTGCGCCAAACGAAGTTTTTTACTCGTTCCACAGGGATGAGATTCCTGCTGAATCATTACTTCATCCGTGTAAAGTTGCATTTCTGCCAAAGGGTGTTGAGCTTCCAGCTGGGGCTTCTTCATTTGTGTGTCGGAGAGTTTATGACATTACGAACAAGTGTCTCTGGTGGTTGACGGATCAGGATTGCATTGATGTAAGATTCTTTTAGCCTGCCCTTTCTTTTGACAAATTGTTCTTCTATCTCTTGTGATTTTCTTTTGAGGCATCTGCTTGTCCTTGTTTTTAGCTCTAACTTTGTCTACGATGATTTCTTCAGGAACGACAGGAAGAAGTAGATCAACTATTACATAAAACACGTCTAGAAATGCATGCATCAGTAGAACAGCACAGCACCCGTTCTCCGAAATTAGTGAATGGCTCAGCAGCTACATCTCCGTTAAAACAGAGTCCGGATAGTGTACAGAATAGTAGCTCTAACTTCTCGTCTCAGACAAAGGGAAAGAAAAGGGAGCGTAGTGATCAGTCTTCTGAGCCCATTAAGCGAGAACGTTCTCTTCGAGCAGATGATGGGGACTCTAGTCAGTTGAGATCAGAAGGATTGGTGAACTTGGAAATTGCTAAACTCTCTGAGAAAGGAGGACTTGTGGATACCGAAGCAGTAACAAGGCTGGTGCGACTTATGCAGCCTGATAAATCAGAGAAAAAAATAGACTTGAGGGGACGGTCCTTGCTTGCTGGTATTATAGCTGCTACAGATAAGCTTGATTGTCTTAATCATTTTGTACACCTTAGAGGTTTGCCTGTATTGGATGTATGGCTCCAGGAAATTCACAAGGGTAAAATTGGTGATTTTGGGAGCCTTAAAGATAGTGATAAATCCGTGGAGGATTTCCTCTTGGTTTTACTTCGTGCACTTGATAAGCTTCCTGTGAATCTTAACGCTTTGCAGATGTGTAACATTGGCAAATCTGTTAATCATTTACGCTCTCATAAAAACCCTGAGATTCAGAAGAAAGCAAGGACTTTGGTTGACACTTGGAAGAAACGTGTTGAGGCTGAAATGAATGTTGACGATGCCAAGCTCGGTTCAAGTCAATCTATTCCTTGGCCAGGCAGATCAAGACATGATGGTTTTCATGGAGGGAATAAACACTCTGTTGGATCTTCTGAGGCAGCCATTAGAAGCTCTGCTACACATCATCCTTCCTCTAAATCTACCTCAGTAAAGCTTGTTCAAGGGGAGTCTAATATAAAATCTTCATATCACATTAACGCAAGATCAGCATTGTCGCCTACTTCAGCTAATACCAGTTGTAAGGATGGGCAGTTGAAGATATCTACTAATGGGGTCTCTGAGCTGCCTCAGACGGTGGCAAGGGAGGAAAAAAGCAGCAGTTCAAGCCAGTCGCATACCACTAGCCAATGCTCCAGTGAGCGTGCTAAAAATGCGTTTCCATCTGCAAAGGAGGATGCAAGGAGATCTACTGCTGGGTCTAGGAATCTAAATAAGACTACAGGCAGTAGCTCCAAGCACCGGAAATCACCTAATGGTCCTACTTCCAGCATTCACCGGGAAGCTGCATCAAATAGAAGCTCATCCATGGCTAGAAGTTCACCTGTGGAGAAAGTATCACATAATGCTACTGATTCTTCTGTTCCTGAAGGAAACAATCACAAGCTGATTGTAAAGATTCCTAATAGGGCTCGAGTACCTGCCCAAAGTAATACTGGCATATCTGTGGATGATTATTCCTGCAGAAACAGTAGAGTTTCTTCTCCGACGCCACCAGAAAAGCTTAATTTGTCAGATTCCTGTGTGAGGGGAAAACATGATACTCACCAAGCTAATGAAGTTGATGGTTCTTCAGCTGCTGTACACCAGAGACCTAGTAGTGACAGTAGGAGGTTACTAAATGTTTCAAAAGATGCAACTTCACCTGCCAGGAATGAGATGAAATCTATTAAAGCACATGATTCTTCCTTTAGTTCCATGAATGCATTAGTTGAAAGCTGTGCTAACCTCTCGGAAGCTGATGCATCTATGTCAGCTGGGGATGATGTTGGTATGAATCTGCTTGCTAGTGTAGCTGCTAGTGAAATCTCAAAATCTGGTTTTGTCACACCAGCTGTCTCTCCACACAGAAACTCCGCAACTTTCGAAAACTCCAGTGGCAACTGTGGCAGTATTAAAAAAGAATTGCATATTGATCACGTACTTAAGCAGGAAGGTCAGTCATCTGATGTTGCTGACGCTGACAATAGTGACATTGGTGCAGGTAATTTAAAAGCCAATGGCGGAGATGCTAATGAACACTCTGGTGCTGCTACTGAGGGTTTACACCGGAATAACGAAGGCTGCATGAGAAACAATTGTATATCTGATGGACCAGTTGTCACTGCTTCTTTACCTGTATCTCCTTCTAGCACTACAGGAAAGAGCGGAGGTAATCTAGATGTTGAAGTTGCCAATACAAATGGGGCAGATGTCAATGATGAGAGTCATAATAAAAGTCCAGCTGCTAGTCAAGCTCTTGATAGTCCTGAGGAAGCTGATGTGCCTTTGAGTAAAGAGGCTGAGAAAAGTGTTCGTAGAGATACTGAATACACTGTTAAAGATGATGATGTTGATAAAAACAATGTTTCTCAAGGGCTTCAAAGCAGTAGCACGTTGGAGCACAGTTCACTTGCTGTCGCATCACAGTCTGGATCTTTGAATACAGATGATGAGCCAGCTGTGGTTTCTTCTGGAACAAGTCAATCTCCAGCTGCAATAAATTCAAATGAAAAACCTGAAAAGACCGGCGGCTTCAGTCTTTGTGATAGTTTTGAAGAACCGGATAAGAGAAGATTGGACTGTGAAAATGATGCTCCTTCAATTCGTGATAAAAAAGAAGATCCTGGAGTGTGTTCCGCTGTTGTGGCTGTGGATGTTAGCTGCAATAATGAAAAGTTAGAAAATGAACAGGCTCTTGTACAAAGGTTCGGCAGTTCGGGGACTGAAGTAAGTTCCTCTGCAGTTGTTATGCCAGAAATTATATCACATTCAAGCTCAGGAGGGACAGGGGATAGTGCAGCTGCAAAAGTGAATACTGCTTCATCACCTGCTGGACGGGGTCCAGATGAAGATGAAAAGCTTGGATTTGACTTGAATGAAGGTTTCATTTTGGACGAGGGGAGTAATGTTGAGCCTGTGAATTTGGGTGCTGCTCCAGGAATTGTTTGTTCAAGTAGTCCTGTGCAAGTCTCTGTTTCATCTTCATCAGGTGGTGGTCCAGCATCAATTACTGTGGCTGCTGCTGCCAAGGGACCCTTTCTCCCGCCTGATGACTTGCTAAGGAATAGAAGGGAACTTGGATGGAAAGGATCAGCAGCAACAAGCGCCTTTCGTCCAGCTGAGCCTAGAAAACTTATGGAGTTGCCCCTAGGTGTCCATAAGGCCCCTCTTCTTGATGCTCCTTGCAAACAAGCTCGTCTGCCTTTGGATATAGACCTTAATGTGGCAGATGAAAGTTCTGGTCTGGAGTGCAGTTTTAAAACCAAGCCTATGTGTGATATTGTAACTAAAACGTCCTTGCGTAGCTATGGGGGGCTTGACCTTGATCTGAACAAAGCTGATGAAGCTCCAGACACCGGACAGCAGTCATGTAGCAACAGTCAGAGAGTTGAAGACTCGATGCCCTTGGTCAAACTAGCACCATCCAGTAAAGTTTTAAATGGTGAAGCAAGCGGTAGAAGAGATTTTGATTTGAACGATGGGCCTGCAGCCGAGGAACCTGTTGAACAAACGTCACGCAGTCTGCTTCTCCATGGCAATATTCCTCTTCAACCAAGTTTTGGACCAAGAATTAATAGCTCTGATTCGGGGAATCTGTTTTCTTGGTATCCTCCAGGGACGAGCTACTCAGTTAGCGTGACGCCATCAGCTTTACCTGATAGAGATGCTTTCCCTATCATTGGTATGGGTGGTGCTCCGCAGCGTGTCATGGGTGGTCCAACCTCAAGCTTGTCTTTTCATCCTGATGCCTATAGGGGATCGGTGTTATCCTCCTCTCCTGCTATTCCTTTTCAGTCTGCCCCGTTTCAGTATCCAGTATTCCCATTTGGGACTAGTTTTCCTCTTCCTACGTCTGCAATGGCGGGTGGGCCATCTGGATACATGGACCCAGTTACTAGTGGACGTATTTCTGCTATCCCTTCTCAGTTGGTTGGGAACGGAGCAGCAGTTTCATTCCAGTATCCCCATGCATATGTTGTCCCGCGTCCTGTTCCAGATGTTATTAATAATGGGGCTTTTGAAAGCAGTCAGAAATGGGGAAAGCAGGGCCTAGATCTCAATTCTGGTCCTGGAGGTTCAGACTTGGAAGGGAGAGATGATTCACTGCCAGCTGTATCAAGACAGGTCTCAACCATTAGCCCGCTGCCGCTTTCAGAGGAGCAAGCAAGGATGTATAGCATGGGAGGAGGGGTTCTGAAAAGGAAGGAACCTGAGGGAGGGTGGAACATGGATAAGTTTGACTACAAGCAATCGTCATGGCGATAGAAATACATGATGCAATGTAGTGACCTGTTAAACTGGAAGTTGGTTTTACTATGTAAGTTTCTCGTCCAGTTTTCTGTTCAGTCTATTATGCTTAATCAGTGATAAAAGTTGACATCTGTAGTAATGTCTATCACTTTTTATTCTAGTTCTGTTGTGTTTCATGTGCTCTTTCCTTGAGGTATATTATGCATGATATGAATTTTAGCTTCCCATTTGTAAGTAAAGCATTCTTTGTATGTTAAAAACTCGTGATTCTTTTGTTCCTTGTAATTTATTGAAGAGGTCCCCCTTCCCCTTCTAATACTACCTAACTAACTGAAGATTTTGCAAACAATTATCTTATATAATGTTTTTGTGATTTATTGCCTAACTCTAACGAAAATATTGTTTTAATATCTCAGCCACCTTTCCTCCTACCACTCTCTTGCCATTCCTCTGCCCTCATTTCAGCCCCACCACCCTGAAGGTTGTAGTAAATATATATCCTTTGGAAGGTCAAAATGGGGTTGGGAAACAAATCAAACTTAAGCAAATATATGCACAAGTCTGTATCTTCACTTCAACACTCTAAAAATTTTTAGTCAACTGCTCAATAGGAAACATTTATTGGAGAAGTTTCTCTCTTTTCATGTAAAGATCTCTCCTTTTTTATCAGCTCAAACATCAATTCTTCGCATGTCCTCCTACATATATATTCTCAAACATTGGGTACTTTCTATGGCTTACAGCTAAACGTGAAGACAAGATTTGAGGGTGTCTGACTCGAGTACCCCATTGTGCCTAGTTGAGGTGGTATGGTTTTGTCAGATCTTGTATTGTTCTCAGTAATGCTTGTTTTCATACTATGGTGGGATATAGTTTCTGTGTTGCAAATTTTGTGGGCAAATCTGTTCTCTAAATAGCCCAGAAGTAGGTGGGGTTTCGGTTTTCTGTAATTGGGTTGGGAGACCATGGAGCTGGGAAAATATTTGGTATTGGAATGATTCCAAGGCACAAGCGTGACCGAGGGTGGTGGGGGGAGGGTGGTCAAGGGTATGTTGGGGATGGAAATTAATAGTTGGTGGCATTTAGTAATGTTTCCGGTGGAGTTAGGTGATGTTTCACAACGCTTGATTCACAATAAAGTTACTTTCTTGCAAAGTTTTGTGGGCAAATTTGTGCTCAAAATAGCATGGATTTTGGGTGGGGTTTTTTCGTTTCAGTGATGGGGTTGGAACATAATGGAGATAGGAAATTGTTTGGTCTTAAATGATTTCAAGGCACAAGCGTGACTGAGTGTGGTGGGGGGAGGGTGGTTAAGGGTAGTTGGGGATGGAAATTGTATTTGGTGGCATTGAACAAAGTTTTAGGTTAAGTTAGGGAATTCTTTACAAAAAAGATACTCTGTATTGTATAAGGCAATTGTTCGCAAAACATGTAAAAGTTTAGGTAGAGATGAAAAAACCTTATCGAAATGTGTGCCATTACCATTACATTAGCTAAAGCTTGTGGCTTGCACCTTAGTATTTACATCCAACAATCTGTATCTATGTACTTCAATGCTGGATGGGCTTGTTGGAGCTGCATTGGGTCCATAATTCAAAGAAATGACCAAGGGTTTTCGTTCTAGTATCCTTAGTGATACAAGGCCAAGAAAACTCGTTTGGAAGGTTGGCTCCCAAACTTCGTTTCTGATACCAACTGCTGGGCTAAGTTGTCAATCTCTGCAGTATGATTGTCTAATTAAAACAGAGGAAACCACCCCCCCTACCCCACCCCCCACATAAACCCACATTGACTGATATATATATTTTGAGAGCAATTCGTTGTCAAACTGTGGGCGAGCAGTAATCAGAAGTGACACTTGAAATAGAACGGAGCAGAATCCATATCTATTAAGTATTGAGTGGTGAGAGAGCATGTTGTAGCTCTGGTTCCATGTGCATTTTTACCAAGCTTTTCATACTCAGCAGGAATAGATCACAGAGGGCGATTCACATGGATTTTTGACATACTTGAGAAAATTGTTTGATTATCTTATCTGCAAACTCATGTGGTGCTGTACAATTGACCATTCAATGTAAGAGCTGCAACACTCCCATATTGATATTCTTGTTCTCTACTTGGAAAGAGATAACTTCTAACTCTTGTCTACTTAGACTAGTGGCAGAAGCACTCTAGTAAATGATTTAGTTAATTATACCTCGACCTTGCTAGTTTCAGGTATTAGGACGGTCATGGCCGTAAGGTGTTACCAATTTGTTGAAGATGTAATTATACCGTGTGTTACTTATTTTTTTTATTTAGAAATCTGTAACACATACTAGACCTTTCTTTTCTTGCCTGAGCCTGATACACTTAAATTTCTCTTCCATGTTTCCTTTTAGGTTCCAGTTTGTAGAAGATGGACTCAGGCTACCAGGAAGTCATCCTCTAACTCGTCATAAAAGGATGGGTGGTAAGTGAGTAAACTGATGTGTTCATAAGTCTCCGACCCCCATCTTCTGCTGTGTCAATCCAGTTGTACTTCAAAAAGAATACGTTGGGGGTTTTGCACATTTCATGCTTTGAATATGTCCTCCAGGTGATTGTTGGTCACCTTTTCTTCTGTAGATAGTTATAACTATTGAGAAAATGCCTTTTATGCAAAGCCATCATGGCTTAGCTACCATTCGTTCCCTTTTCAACTTTCCAGCAATGGATGTTGAATTTGTTAAGTTCTTTAAGCAGAAGATGTCTGTATGTGCATTTTTCTCAATTTATCCATTCTTTTCCTGGTCATTTTCGTAGTAAATACACTATATTTGCCTTACTTCACCACAATCATTTGTTATTAGTAAATGTGCATCTTTTTGAACTCCACGATCCATCCTTCACAAGCGTCTGCTTTGAAGCATGCCATCTAGAAGTGAGCGAGTAGTTTGGATCTGGTACAATACCGTGATTTCTTCTCCTGATTGATTACAGCACTTTGTCTCTTCCCAGTAATTTTGCTTCTTTAGTTCCGCTTCCCTTTTATATTGAAGGTGAGGTCCACGCGCTTATTGGATCTGTAGTCTTCCATTGTAGCAGGTAATGATCTCCAGAAGCCATATACTGGTAACCATACAAATGGATTGTTTTTGTACAATTCTTTTTTAGGTCATTAGGTGTGCTACTTGTGACATTGCCCGGATGAGGCTGGCATTTTAATCACTGTAACTTAGTTATTGTCCAAAGTGTGGCAGCCTCACACCTTGTGGGTTAATGCTTGTTTAGAACATCTCAATATTTCCAATTAGATCACATGTAGATATTTTCTACTAAAATGTTCGGAGAGCTGATGTTTCTTGTACGATAGACCATCTATTTCTTCTCTCGTCAATGCTTTTTGGTGCTACCATGATGTCTGCATAGAGCATACTGTCCCAGCGCATTTTCTATAGAATGGTTGTACGAACATCTACTTTTAGTTACTATCTCTGCTTTAGATTTAGAGGACCTGTTCTTTCAGGGAAGGGAAGATGATTAGAATACTACTACCGACCAGGCTGCATCTCCAAGGGCTCAAGTCTCAACTATTCCACAAATCTAGAATATAATAATTGGTCTAGGAACCGGACACAAACAAATTCTGATTGATTAATATTTGGTAAAATATGTTTCAACGGAACAGAGCATTGCAATTTAGAGAGAACTTTGCTGCATTTCAGCAATAATCACTTCCAGATTCTCAACGCTAGTTCTTGGTCAAAACTGAAAATGACTCACCATTCTCAGTCGTTTAAGAATGAGAGCACTTAACTACGACGTTATGCTCAAGATTCATCATTTTTCGCAATTTTGCTAGCTCAAACACGATTACCCTTGTGCTGTTGCGTACTATGTTTGAGTGAGGGGTATGGACGTATTGTAGAGAACTCTTGGAATGTTTTTTGGCTCAACTTGAAAAAAATATAAGTAATTTCTTTAGCACTATTTGTTTTATGTGAATGGGTACTACTAAACTATGCCTTTAGGGAGTAATGTTTGCTTACTTTTCTGGGTTAAGTATAAGGTCTATTAATAAGAAGATTTAGAAATTAGAGCATATATATACTGTGACCTTGTCGACCTACTCCTTCGCATTGCTGATAGCTTACCTACTCCTTGGCTTAGGTGTCTCTGCATTCACCTTCTAAACACCCAAGTCACCAACATATGGGTTCAAAGACTAGTAGCAATAAACAACAATGACGCATGTACACATTGCTCTCAGGGTTTAGGCTTTCGCCAGCATGAGATTGTGTGTTGAATTATGTTTAAGCAAGAAGCGTACCACGGACTCCCAAACAAGACGGCAACACCCCTATTTCCCCACCCAAAAAAGAACTCGAAATGAGTAGGAAATCGATGTATAATATACACCAGATTGTTTTCACCTTCACGCCATCAGAGCTAAACTTTGTTTGGCTATAAATTTTCATCTAGAATTGAGCAACGTCAACAATCTACTAGTTTAACGAAACGGAAATTCCCTGTTGTTTTTTGCTTGATATCGGAAATAGAAAAAGCTGTGGATCACTCGTAGTCGTATGATCATAAAACATTGGAGCAACTAATGTTGAGCATAACTGATCAAGAGAGATATAGCACGTACTCCAGATATCAGAGCAACTAATGTATAACTAATGTTGAACATTGGAGACTCGGAGTACTAGCTAAAGTTAACTAACATATAAAGAACCAAGGCAATTTAGGAGCGTATTCTACCTTAAAACCGTGGGTCAACTCCAGAGATCAGAGGAACACCCCAAATCACTCAAAGAGAGTCCTTCAGAATCTTGAACAGTTTTTATGGAGACTTTAGGAGAGAAAGGGGGACAGAAATCCAGGTACAAAAAGATATAATCAACAAGTACACTCATGCCATCTGCGGATAAATTTTATTATTCTTGGACCTGAGTATCTGACGGACGCATTTATAGATTTACTAAATCCTTTCTGGCAAAGTTACTGAAAGTTATGAAAGGATCCCATTACTCACAGTAAGTTGCACAGGAACAACCGAACAAACGTACGTGTTCTGTGATCATTTAAGAATTTGAGGGAGTTTCAAACTTTGATGAATATTTACATCACACATCCAGAATAACTCCAACATGCCATTATTATGTGCTTACATGTTTCAGTTCTCTAGCTTGGCTAAGAATGAATCTCTACTATAGTAAAGATAATGAAGCCTTAATCAGATCCAAAGAAATGAACATATATGAAGGCGTGAACATAATTGCAAACCTACGTTATGCACTAAACCAGTAATAAGTTAATGGATCTGTAAAGGCACGAACTATATAGCTAGAATCACAAAGCAGTGAAGACGTTAGCAATCATATGATCAGTCTAGCTATATTGGCAATCACATGATCACTCTAGATTAGCAATCATATGATCAGTCTATTCTAGCAATGATGTGATAAGTCTTAGCTAGCTAGTCATCTTGATTATCTGCTCTTTACTATAAATGTTCGATACTCCGTAAGATGGGAGCGCCCATACTAGCCATGCCCATGACGACGGACATACAGCTTCGATGCAAATATCAAGAGACAATCATGGTAGACTTTTATCACAAGAGTGCACGTAGGCAGACTCGTGATGAAATACTTCCCTAGCTTCGATGCATGCAGCCTTACATGCATATCATGCTTCGATTACACAAAATCTATAAACGAACACAAGTGAAATCCTAGACATTATCATGGCTCTTAAAGCTGCACAACATCTACAAGGCCTAAAAGCCCTAACTTATGGACTTTTCATGTTCTCAAACTTGGTGAACAAAGTCTTCTATCCACTTGAAATCATCATCAATAATATCCCTCATTTCATATAGATCAAATCGTATAGAGAACAAGGGTTGGTCAAAATTAAGGTTTGCACCAATAACAAATAGTATCATAACCAAAGGAAAATACAAAGTTTCTTTAAGTCACCAAAGACAAAGGTACAAAATACAAATCTAGGGTACAACAGAAGAGTTTATGACTATCAAAGTACATACTTTATCAAAATGATACAAAAAAAAAAGCACAAAAGAAGCTACGTACGGAGTACATAACATACCACAGTACAATAAACTTGAACTTGTGAAGATCTTGTAAAGAGGATTGAGATCTGCACTCAACTATAGCTATAGCTAGGGCGAGCAAACAATCGGACCAGGGTGCTTGATTCCCCGTGAGCAACTCAAGAGAGAAAGATTGAGAAAAGAGATCGAGCTTAGATGATCAGAACCCTAAGCTTTTGCACTCACAAGAGTAACCTTCTTCTCAACTTCTCTTCTTCTTAAGCTACTTCAAGTAGTAGTAACAAACTTCTAACAAATAGTATCATATTATTGGAGTAGTTGGTTCTTTTGAGGAGGGTTGAAATATGATGATGATGAGGAGAAGAAGGTGGAAGAAATGATGAGAAGAGTTGAAAAGAAGGAAGAGAGGAGTGAGGGTGTAATGATGGAGGTGTTGCAGAGTCAGAGAGTAGGGTAACAAGGAATTTGAGGAGAACATCATGATGATGGTTTGTTGAGTTTTGCTGCTGTGAGTTGCTGGGTTATTATTACAAAGAAACAACAACTATAACTCTTCCCTACATACTGTGGAAGGGTCTAAGAAGGAAATCCCAACCCTTGTTTGCGTGCTCTCACCATCATCATCATTGTCTCACTCTCTCTCTCACTGATGTCTGACTCACATTCTCTTTGGGGGGAAGAAAGAGGGAATTATCATGGAGATAATTATCAAGGGGCGAGGGTGGTGTGGGGTGTCCTTCCTTCTGGTGGGGGCCTAGCTTCGTCAGACTGATCACTTGTTCTAAAGTATGTGCCCTAAGTAATTTATCTTAATAGTATGCTTTTCTAAGGTTTTATTCTGGTTGATGCATTACAAATTATACCATCTTTTGTGTGTTTTTGTCTGAAATATGCACACAATAACGCTAATAAAAATTAGACCACCATCATCAAAATTGTGATAACAGAGCTTTGATCACTTAAGCTACTTTTTTTTTTTTTATTTATTAAAATCACCATTCTTAATTTGTGGAGATAATGAAAGTGTTGTACATTAACGAACTCCTCCTACCTGGCTCCCTCACTCTTATTGAAAGCAAAGTGCATAGGCTATCACTCTATCAGTTATGTGTAGACTACTTCCCAATGTTAGATATTTTTATAAGAGTGCGCTAATGCAAAGCGCTTATTTAATGTATAGGGTCATATGTAATTGAGGTCATTTGTTTTAAGATTATGTCTTATCTGATCTCTTATTTTACCACTTCTTTATATGTTATATCAACACACTATTATTCACTATATGCGTGATTTTGACATGTATATGGACTTTATCACAATGTTTTAAAGTGAAAAGATATGAGATAATACACAATAGAGATAGAGGAAGTTACTTGTTATCCATACATAACTAATAGCCAAATTAAACCATTTAACTTGGATAATTCTATGTGTTTATATATAGTCAGTAATATTTAGATCAAGAAAACTGCGAAAGAGGGGATAAGATAAATCACTTCATTATCGTTTATTTGGTTCTCCCCACATATCCTCATTCTTATGTTCCTACGCTATGTATCATCCAAGCCAACGAAGCTACCAGTCAATATTGAGGGATGATACGGTCATCGTTGTGAATGGACTGTTGATTCCACTAGTTGATGGAGCCCACGTCATGAAATAACAAAAATACCCCCCTCTCTTATCATATTCACCAAATCAC
>CAAKMY010011103.1:0-20584 GCA_901111285.1 Corrigiola litoralis
ACAGATAGTGCCATTGCAGCAGGAGGAATCAATGGAGGATTATATAAGGACAGCCTTACTAATCTTTCGACTACTTGCAGGGCTTTCCTTCAAGGTTTGACGAGAAACTGCATCAAAAAGATCAGTAGATGTTGGGGTTAGGAGTGTTGATGCCTTAGCAAAAGCGGCAAAGAATGATGTAGGACAACAAGGAGAAACAAGACTTTTTTTTAAATACGCCTAGGATACTGCGGGAATTTTTTGATAATAATCATGTCATTATTTGGTCTAGCACTGTCTGTGCTGCGCCACCAGGGATTCAAGGGAATCTTTCCTTTCCATTCAACCCCGGGGGTTAATGCGAAAGAGATTTTTGTAACAAACTTTGGTTACTACTATTTATATATTATTCTATCTTTGCCACAAAAAAAAAAAAAAAAACTTGTATCAGTTTCTGAGACACATTTTTACACGTTTCCAAAGTTAGCAATATGTTAAGATGTGTACCCTAGATATTGATCAAGAATTTTCCTCTCTATTACGCTGAACAGTATTTCGTGATCTTCGGAAATTGTCAGCATGCCTAATTGGATGACATTCCTGAAACCAGAGAGTAGTCGGATAAACAATAACGTCCCTCTTGCTCACAATTGTTTTTACTTTCTTTTTTCCCCATTTTTCGGCCATCAACACGAGAATAAACAGAGACTTCAGCTGTAAGCATCATGAGCACATCTGTCTTTAATTTCATATCACAACTTGCATGTCTGAAAATTTTCATTAGCTTTTCTGAACAAATTTCGTCAGCACTCAGCCTATCAGTTGATTCGAACCACACAGTCGAGACCACATTTGACAGGTTCTGGGTCGCTCTCAGTTTTTTTAAGCCGACATACAAAAATTCTGACAGTCCGCGTCAATCTAAATTTTACTGGAACCCACCCCGGAAAATTGTTACAACAAGACTTCCTTTTCTTTGTTATGGGAGCGAGGAAAGAAACAAGCCACAAATTGATATCAAGTGTGCCACAAGGGATTCAAAAGCACCTAAAGCAAGCAGGGTGATGGAGTAACTCCATAAACTGCAGGAGAGACTAGAGTGAATGATGAGCAGAACCCAAAGTTCAGCATGTTATTGTTGACTCCCAAAGACTTCTTCCAAGGGTACTTAATCAACAGTGCTGTCAATATATCCTATAATGCATTTGACTGGAGGAAGGAAAAGGTGGAATTATTAGAGATAAGGATCCAGATTCATCAATGTCCCTGAATCCGCGGCTAGCCTTCGGCTCCGTGGAGCCGACTTGTCTTTAACACGATGAAACCAAGTCCATCAATTATATAAGATTTGGAGACAAAAGAGAACTAATCAATGCTAAGCATCAAATGAGAGATAAGTGCTAGGCACCACGTCATCAAAGAGAAGCCTTTTCCTGTGCTGTAAGTGTGTTTTGGAATTAGGTTGAAGCCAATGTTTCAACACTCGAGACCGCGGACTTCAGAGAAGACAAACTGTCACACGATTATCAGAGAGTTTAGTGGTTCGACTGTGAAAGAGTGTTTCTCTCCATAAGAATAAGAACGGTGCATTCTGAAGGATCAAGCTTGACTGTCTTTACTTAAAGCTTAGGTATTTTCTAATACTTGCAAATGTGTAAAAGGATAGCAAGACAGCTAACAAAATAAATCCCATGTCACCAATAATTTATTAGTAAATAAAACCATGTAGAATATTTCCATGTGGCTGACTATAACTGTCGCCAAATAATAAGAGACGTAACATGAGCTGAAAATAATGTTCAAGTTATAGTTTAGACAGGCTTCAAGAATGAACATCTCAATCACCATATGACTCGTGTGCTCGACAAGATGCACATACATATATGTCGCGAGAGTGGCCACACAAATAAAATTATGCATGTAAAACATTTGAAGATGATATTGTTCTTATGAGTTTCACATATCAAAAGGTAAAATTATCAATGGCTATAGTGATCACAACATTACTGACCTCAGTGCCCCTTACTAAGTTACGGAAAGCACTTCATTCTCTGCCAAGAAAGGAGAAATGGAAAGATGTTAAAATTTGTCTTTGGAAAGAAAAGGAACACAGTACAATTTCAAGCAATGATCCTGAGATTTCATATACCCATCTCTCAATTTCGACAAATGATGCTGCAAGCCGTCTTTTTAGAACTGACCTCTCTTCTTCACATGCTTCACCATTGATTTCTAGCAACAAAAAATAACAAAGGCCCGATATACAGTCAATATGGGAAGCGAAAGAGATTAAGAAAGCACAGAATTTCTAACGCCTCAACTTTTTTGCATTTTGAAAACATATTCCAGAAAAATTCCAGTAACCGAAACCTAACTCTTTGCCAAATATAATAAGCGTATCGCATCAGTTTGACGTCAATGAGACAGAACTAAAACCAAACTAACCGACAATTACAAATTTTCAGCATAGCAATCACAGAAAAATACATATCATGTCTGAACTCAACTTTAACATCCACTCATGTAAATTCCATTATGATAGGTATTGCAAATACCAAAAGTAAAAAGAAGCCAAGAACATACAAGTGCATCCGTGCATGCAACAGTTTTTGCCTCCTTGTCATAATTTTCTACTTTCTTAACAAACCCCATTAGAAGATCCCAGAAGTTACATCCGAGACATAGAGGCCTATGGAAGAAGAAAACAAAACAGCCGAGACTGCACTTAGAGAAGCTCTCAGGCATGTACCTATATGTACTTAATGCAAAGGTTACAAACTTTTTTTTTTTTTTTTTTTTTTGAAGATGAGGTTACAAACTTACAAATACTAAATTTATCTAGACATGGTTTATAAATATCAGCAACCTAGAGATTGATGATATTTAGGCTAAAGCCTTCTGCAGTTAAAGTGGCAATTTTGAGTGCCATATCAAAGGTGTACATGTCCAAAAAACGGTAGAACAACTCAAACTTTCATTCTGTTTACAGGAAAATTGACCGGAAAGAGAGACAAATAAAAGTAGATGACAGACAAAGGGGACGGGTGCACAGGAGAATTTGATAGGCATGCTTAGTACTCACCATAGTAGTATGAAGATAGGATTGTAATCCGCTCCACAGGCTGCGGAAGAATAGAGGAAAAGAATGAAATCAAGATCTAAACCATAAGTATGAAGGTTGGCAAACACGTAAAATGAATAAGTCAATGGACATAGATTCTATGATATGAAAGGTCTTCAATAAAACTTTAAGCATCTCCGAGGGTTCTCTCAGTTGGTTGAAGAAATGATGAGATTCCCCCTAGTCTCATTTCAACCTCCAAGTGGAAGCATTTGAGCTTGTTATCATGCCTGAGGCAAAGCCTAGCACACTTTTGCATAGTTTGCAGCTATCACGTATGCCCGGGGGTTTGCCAATTGCGCATCAAAAGTAGCGGTACCGGGTTCCCACCGTCATTAAAAAATAAAACTTCAAACAACTTTTGGTGTATGCACCCAAAGCTTCACAAACAATTACAAGAGATTTTAGACTAATGCTTCATCTCAATAACAAAGAGAGTATAACATGCAACCGTGAAAATACCGTGATAAGTTATAAGCAATACATGGAAATAGTAAATGAAGCATTTAGCACAGCCCAGGGAAATTTAAAGAGAGAGATTTATGTCCTATAAAACTTTTTAATTCCAGGATCCAACCCATAGATGTCTTTAAATAAGGAAAAAATGCTATTCAGCACACATCAAGCCTTAATGGTACGAGTAAATACCTTGCTGGAACCAATGGAACCACAGACTAAATTATACTCTTAAAAAGTTGATAGTTCCAAAAGCAAAGTGCTCAGAAATTCCATGAGAGGTTTACACACCCAGGAAATGGAACATGATCAGATTTTGGGTATTCTGCATGCTGCAGAGTGGTTATAGAACAGCGAATTACTTTAAGACCAGAATTATCCCGAAGCTTATAGTGATACATATCAGCAACGTAAACAAGAGCCCTTGAATTTTTGAAAATGTCACAATTATAGAAGTTCCTAATGAGAAGGGTGAGGCTCTAAGACATGCTGTCATTCACTCCATATTCACCTTCCATTGCATTAATTATAAGAATGGTTATCTTAAAGAGAATTGTAAAATCTTCTGAATGTTTCTCATGGCTCAGTCATTTTTAATAAACAGCTTTCTCGATTCCTTCAGCATACTCAGATAATTATTGTCCTCTCGAGTATGGCTCACATTTCAATTCCCAAGTCTGGTAAACCACACCTGGTACCAATTTGAATCCAATGGGAAATTACTACATAGATAAAGCAGGAAAACAATACACGAAGGCCTGGTGCACCTTGACTGAGCCAGAAGTGATTTTTCGTGCTTAAGTGTTAGTTTCGGTCATTTTCCCAAAAAGCATGTTCTTTGGCATGTAATTTTGCATGAATCAGTCAAACTAACCGAAACAGCAAATACCATACTAATGTATAAGGGAAAGCTAAACTGGTAAGCAGCTAAATGTTTTCAAAATATAATGACCCTCACAACAGCTAGGCTTAAATCAATTTAACACCAATCAATCTAGGAAAAGAGGCAAACACAGAAGGGACAAAATTTAACTCCAAGGTACATTAGTCGAAAGTTCTAGGTTATAAATCTAGGAAAAGAGGCAAACACAGAAGGGACAAAATTTTCCAAATTGACTCCTGAGACACTGGACTTTCCGATTAAATCTGAACCTGGAAACAAAACTCAAGAACCTGCAAGATACTGACAGTATTTCTGAACTTCAATCTAGCTTATTAACCCCTTTTATCAATTGCAAGGTTACCATCAACCTGCTTATTAAAAGTCTGCATACTTGGTGTGATGGTCATCAACATATCATGCACGTTCATGCTTGGTATTAATAAAATTCTAATTAATTGCCCAAAAAGTTATGTCATTAGTTCTGGCAAGTATCAAAACCCACCTATAGGAGCTATAGCTATAGAATAAATTTCATCAAGATCACAAATTTAACAGATTGGGTGAAAATTAGATCCAAGTTAAACTGACGATCTTATTAAATGAAATCACAAATAGTTATAGAATAATACCATCACAAATATACCCTCCTTTCGTGTAGGCAACTCCTCAAGCTTTCTCAATGTCTCATCACCCTTAGTGACCTTCCCAAATACTGCATACTAGAGACATTTGGTAGCAAATTTAGTCAAACAGGCATATAATCAAGGGCTGGATATCAAGCTATAAGGTAGAAATAATACAAAGACCAGAGCATACTTTTCCATCAAGATGAGGTGCATCACCAAGAAGCATAGAGAAGGAAGATGATGCACTATCAGGATCATCATATCTACAATAAAGCAACTAAGGCTATGCTGTAAGCAATTATGGTTAGGGATAGTGTGAATCTGATAAATAAATAAAAAATGAACAAAATAAACAGATCAGCTAACATGAACCCCTAACCCCCATAAATCTGATACTTAAAAATTACTTGGCAGAATGCCAACAATCAAACAGCCGGTAACAGCAGCAGCCAACAAGAACAACATTTGATTTTTCTACAATATTAGCAAGACAAAGAACACCAAGGAAAATCTTGAAAACCCACTTCTTTGAATCGTAAGAATCAGATAAAACCAAGACATTTAAAGACTATTTAATCAGATTGGGAAAAGAAAAAAAAGGAACCAGAATAACCATCATACAAAAACATACTTTTTGAACATAAAAGCAAATTCAATATTGATAATTAACTTACTCAACATAGAAGTAAGCAGCATCTTGAACATTACCTTCCCATTGATAGGATACCCCTAACATGTTTGACCCTACTAAATTCACCAACAACAGTTTTTTCAGCTTCCTTCCTCTGCTCAGCATTCAATGGAGCTGTTCTACCTCCTACAACAGCAGCAACTTGGGCTACAAAGCCCTTATCGACCTGTCCCGAAGAATAATTTCAAATTATTATTTAATTCCAAAGACATTTTCCAATACACAGACAAGCCAGGAAATTTACAAGTCTGAGGCAACTACCCGGAAGAAGTGATTGGTATTGTAGCCTCCCAAGCGAACAAGTTTAAAAATGTGTTCGACAGTTTTGGGAGCCACAGTAGGATAGAAACCGAATTCAATATCTCCATAATTTGTCTGCCACGTGAATCAATAAGAACAATGAAGTTACGACTTATGAATAGCCAATTAGCTAAACACAAAGAAGTGAAAGCACGTATTATGTTTTGCTGTACTAAAGCTGTTTTATAGGCAATCCAAGATCAAAAACAAAAACAGTACAGAAAAAAAAAAAAAAAAAAGCAAGCTATCGCGTAGATCAGAACCAAAAAACAAATCAAATGAGCATCGATTTATGTCTTTCTAAATTGGCATCTGACCGGAAAAAGGAAGAACAAGCAAATGCAAACCGGCAATCCCACATATATAGCGATAACCCGATGGCAAACCTACATACGCTTAAAGCGAAGGTATTCCTATCACATTTAAGAACCAGATTAATCTAGATTGATCAACTTTGATTAAAACAAAAAGTATAAAAGAAAAATGAAATATCCGTCATCCTGGTATAGTCAAAACTCAGAAGATAAGCCTTGTTCTCTATAATGTGATTATGTGAGCCACTACTCACTACAAATATGTTCGAGACTGATCGTACAGAAAGAACCAATGCTCAATTCAATCCCATACAATTATCTACACTTCAATAATAAAAAAAAAAATCCACCAGCAGGGTCCAAACCTAAGGAATTCAATATTGGCATTGCCACAATCTTGATCAAATTAATACAAGAGACAAAGAAAATCCAAACTTTGTCATCCTGGCAAAAGCCGAAAACTTCCAAGCAACCATTATTGGCAAATTCAACAAAACACACATTGCACATTTCATCTTTGCAAGTAAGTAGAACTAAACTAAGGCACACAAGAAAAACATACAAATCCCATAAATACCAAAATTCACTATGAAATGTAACTAAACTTAAAGTACATAAAAGAGACATAACAATAACATACAGGAAATACAAGACATTTATGCTACACAACCAAAATCAAAATGAAAGTAAAATGCCAAACAAACCAACATGGTTTAACTTAAGTATAAAGTACTATGCAATGCAATCAAATAAACCTGAAAAACAACACGTGCTGACCCAAGCTGGGGTTCTTCTGCAAGGGAAAATGTAAAATTGATGAGACAAACAAAACCCAGAAAGCTCACTATGTTTGGTCCCCCCATTATCACTTTTTGATCAAAGACTTTGTTGTTCTTGTTAAGGTTTGTACAGTTAAAACTTGAAAGTACAGTAGTTACAAGATTCTGGTCAAAGTGCGAATCTATGTTTTTTCCATTTTTGACATATTTGACTTTAGTAGCCCAAATGTTATAACTCCCCATGTCTAGGCCCAAAGTTAGACCATTGTCTTGTACAGTTGTACCAAAGTCCAAAATTGATGGATTTATCTACTAGTACTACCACAACACAAATTTATTAGTAGGCCCAAAGCTAGGATAAAAAAAAATTAAGCTCCAGAATATAATGTGGAATTCTGGTATAATCATATGGAGTATTTAATAATTTAAATTTTTTTTTGGTCAGGACTCAGGAGTAAAGGAACTTACATGCTGATACAAGAAGCCGCAAAATTGTGTGCTTCAAAAATAAAAACGTCTAGGAATAAACGAAAGACTATACAATGAAAGAAATTGAAAAGTCTCTGAATTCGTGTTTTGATAATCGCGAATGTTAACTAACATAGTGAGAGAATGGTCACCAACCGGTTTAAGAAATTCTAAGTAACATAGTGCACCAATCAAATACTTATTGAGGATGTTCAATGGTATACTATGAAACCTTGTATAACTGCTCTTGCGTCACTATAATGCAAACATATAACCTCTAGCGAGTAAGTGGGAGAAGGAGAGAAAGTCCTTGAGTGCGTGGTGTTAATTCTTGCTTTTTATTTCAATCTACATTGTATAAGAGAGTAAGTGCTAATTTACACTTGCATGAAAACCTTTTATATAACATTTTTCTTTTCTATCGTTCATATTTTTGTTAGCCAATCTCGGTCTTGATGCAAACAACCAAAGTAATTCAAGTTAACAAGCAATCCAATGTAAAAAGAACTACTCAAAGAAAATGCATGGTATTAATCAAATATGTAGAGCATTGGAATTCTATAGGCGTAGGAAGGAATGGCATAAATAAATCACATGATCGTAAATTCGCAAGTCTCTAAGGATATTTAAAAAAGGGTCAGATGGCCAATATCTCTTAGTCTTATGTTGAAATCTTAATTTGAGGATTTTGAACTTAATACTCTATCTTTTGGAGGCAAAATTACCTATTACACTAGATTTAACTTAGACTAATTTAAGTGTATGGTTACGGCTAATATATTCCTTGGTCTTATTTTCAACTTTTACTTGGAGGATTTTGAGCTTGTTACTATGTCATTTTGAGGCAAATTCCGTAATACTAGATTTAATTAAGCTAATCTGAGTGTGTGGTTTATAGATTATCAGCTAGGCTTAAAAGCTTTTTCAGTTTGCACCAAAAATAGCAGTAGAAAAAAAATCCATGTGGTTGTAAATAAGCAAAATATATGAAGGATACGGCAAGCGGTGATGTCAAAAATGTTTGTTTACAATGCATCTCCTTTGATTTAGTTGGAAGTTGCATGTAGAATATATACATGTGTCCAAAGAAAAATGCTTTTGTTTCTTTTATTAGAACCTGATTCTTATTTTAGTGGTGTTTTTTTGCTAGTGGAATTATTATTTGTTCAATTGACTTAAGAATAGGAAGCCTAACCCAAGTTTGATTTGCATCATCACCTACGTAAGGGCAAATTTTGCAAACTCGCTCAAATTGAAAGTTTGGCATATTTGCTACATTTTTCTTTAAGCCTGGCATATTGTTGCAATTATATTCCATTATACTTTGAAAAGCCATATTACTACATATCCATAATCCCTATGGCCTTGTTCTCTTCAGATAATCCTTATGGCCCTGTACTAAATTTAAAACTCTAACTCTCCCTATCTCTCTCTAGCTCTTTATGATGGTGTTGAGCTCTTCATAGCTTAGTTTCAATTTGAAACTTCTATTATGAAGAAGTGGTGGAGGTCCCAAAAATGGTCACTTCTCCTGATAGTCAATCTCTACGGTTTCCCAATGATAATAACAACGACGATATACTTTCTCCAATCCACTTAATCTTCCACATATGATCTTTGATATTATTTAAAACTACACTTCCATTATCAATAATTCAGAATACATGATGAAACAAATAAATCAGTGCTCTTACATAAAAATATTTGTAAATATAATTCTAACGATTATAGATTTTTAATTTTTTTTCAAATATATTTTTTGTGAGTTATTAATAGTCAAAATATATCCTCTATAAATATAGGAAAATGAATGAATCAGAAACATTAGCTCTCTTTCCCGCTAGAAAAGTAATGCCCAATTTAGTAAATTCAGCTTGGTGAGTTCTCCTCGACATTTTTTAGGCCATAGTCTATGAGTTTGTTCCTCCTACTTTTATTGATGGCAATACTTCTAATGATCTTTTTACTGCTAGCATTACTATTAGTTATAAAAATAATAACAATGAACCTTTTGTACATGTTGATAAGTTGAGCTTTAAAATGAACAAGCCTTTTGATACTCATGGCGTATGAAATTGGAGTTTGTTGAAGAATCTGGAAATTTTGAGGTTATCACTATCAAGAAAGTTGATGTGGAGGAAGAATAATTCTTTTTGGGTTAATACTCTAGTTGATTGTGTTTTCAAATAGACCAAATTGCAGACCATGCCGTATTTTGTTGACCATAATTGGAATCATGTAAGTAAATCGAAGGTCGTCATATTATAAAATATGAGAATGAATTCTACTTTAATTTGATGATACAAAGGGTAAAGATAAGATTCGTAGAGGAGGTACATGGCAAGTTGGAAATAACTCATTAATGTCCTGGTTGGATTAACTTTTTTGCCCTTAAACCTTATTTCATGTCACAAAGAGCTCTAAGTGAGCTTGCAAGCAAAATCGAGCAGTCTTCAATTTACAACAAGTAAGGAGAAAATAGTTTGATAGACTATTAACTGAGATAGATGTGTCTTGACTGAGATATCAATTAGCTCTTCTTATGGTTTCTCCACTCAATCTGTTCATTATGAGTGAGTTTCTTATTATTACAAGCATTGTCATTAATTTGGAACATGACGAAGGGGTATGAATAATCAATAAGAAAGCAATAAAACATGTGTTTAAACCTATCCAAAAGCCTAATTGTCTGACGATCTTATTATTTCTCCTGAACCCGTGTCTTTAGTCTTTAAAAATCAGAATTTCCAACTTGAGGAGGTAGCTATTTCTCATGACTTCGAAATCAAAATGAACTTCTGATTATTTGATATACCGATTAACCAAATTACCTTTTCGGGTTAAAATGGGCAAAAAATTTGGGTTGGCGATTGCCGAATCCGATTTTACACCCTTAGTTAATACTATACCAGTAAGGCAGTAACATCACCATTCACCACCGCTTGTATTGCTATCAAAAGGAATGTTCCATAGGAAAGAAACTGCAGAATTTAGTCTCCTTAATGGCTAGTGTAGCAGTAGTTAAAAACCCACTTTTGTGAAGTTGCGGATGGACCCAAAAGCAAGTTAGACAACTAGACTACTTTGCAAAATCCATGTCATGCAACCAACTATACATGTCACATGGTGTAGACACGCTTTCCATTTTAACAGTTCCCTTCATTACACTCCAAGCAGGATTATATTAATACCACAAACAAAAGCAAAGTATTTCATCTCCCCCATAACAAAAGGCACACGATTGGGTCACGACTCACAACCTTATTTTCGCCGTGAGATAAAGACACCATCTGATCTTCTCCTTGGTCAGATTCTACCCTTTAATGGGATTGATGACTTTCATACGGATCTACAATCTCGATGTAGTATTTGAGAATCTGAGTTAGCATTGACATCAGACATGTACGTATGACGTATATAGTGATGTATTCGTTATTTGTAGGACAATATATAGAGTTGGACTAAGTGATGAACCATATCCAATGCCATATTCATTCCGTGCGTATCTATATATCTCTTCCATATGGCAAAAAAATTATTAGAAAAGACCATCTATTTTTATTATAAGGTATGTTTGACAAAGCCGACTAAAAAGGTGAATGAAATGTGAAAAGATACCTCAAATTTGAAAAAGGTGACTGAAACCTTTTCAAATGCCTAAAATTTTTAATTTCAGGTAAATCAAGTAGCTTATTTTTTCAGATAACTTAAATGTGTTTCAAGTTGTGTTACCAAACAACCTTAAAATTTAAGGTGACTGAAATATTGATCAAATAAGGTAGACTAGTAAAAAATGTGACTGAAATGACTAACCAAACACACCCAACCTTAAAATAGATCAACTTTTTACTAAGTAAATTTTGTTAAACTCTATACCAACCCAAATTAGTTGTATATTTATATGCCTATATTGAGTCAGAATAACTTAGTCTAATTTTATAATAAAATTAGAAGGTATCTCCTAAAACTAATATCTCTTCCATAACATATAAACTGCTCATGTAACGAAGCTTACGTTCACTCGAACTCTCAATCTTGAAAATTTTGAGACTGGACTTTTCAAAAGTACTCTCTCCGTCCTAGTGAATTCCCCCCATTTGCTTTTTGCACAAAGATTAAGGAATGAAAATTTTGTGAGAGTAAATACAGGCCCACAAGCACATGGGAGTGTTTTATATGGTTTTTATGTATTAATTTTTGCCCAAAATAAAAATAGGGGAAAATGAATGGGACGGAGGTAGTACTTCATAACGCAGCCACATTACAAGGAAATTATTCAAAAGACATTACGTGTTGATGAGCTCTCTTCGTAACCCGTTGAAGGATAAGAGGAGAACATATGGATTGGTTTAATTTTATGATCTTTTGAGTCAACGAGTCACGCAAACTTTAGGGAATTCTTTTTTAGAGCACATGTCCAATAACTGCTCCAACTTGATCTACTCCTAACAATTGCTGATAATTACAAGTACGTATGGCTCAGTAACTTTTCATCCATCCATCTATCTATCTATCTATCTATCTATCTATCTATACATACATACATACATATATATATATATACATACATACGATTATACTATTTATCTATACGATTATACTATCTATCTATCGAGCTAAATCTATCTATCTATCTATACAATTATACTTTTTTTATCTATCTAGTTGAATCTATTTATCTATCGATCAATTATTATTAAAAAGAAATATTGTTGCAACGACATCATGCGTATCGCCATTTTATTTAAGCGTATCACATAGAGTTTATTTTGATTCAACTCATTTTGCAAATAATCAGCATAGTTCAAATACGATTCAATTAGTTTATCTTTATTCACTTCGGTTAATATGACGTGGTTTTAATCATTTCAATCGTCTTAATTAAATGATTTCATCTGATAATAACATGGCTTCCTAGCTACTTCATGTAAAGATCAATAAAGATGAATAATACTAAAGGAAAATTTACACAAACACCCGAAGATGGTTATCAATTTTAGAAAATAAATCATTTTCTTACATTAACTTTTGCAAGAACCCTTTTTTTGTTTAAAATGTTCGTACAAAGTTACTGATAAGAATCGAACCCTCAACCTCGTGATTGTGGCAAAAGAGATTTACAAAACCCCTTATCATAGGGGTTAATAACACCTTAGCTTACATGAAGTGTTTAATAATGCAAGCTTACCCAATGACTCTTTTTCTTATTCCATCATTACACAATATGATTTTTACTCCTAGCTATTTGAATAGGATGAGTACCAACTGGACAACATAAACATCCCTTTTGCTGAGCACCACATTTATAATTGTGTGGTTGTATGTGTATTATGAATTACATTAGGAACTTCATCCCTTAACTGGTGGTAAGGGGTTCGATCTCGTAGGAATGAAGTACATTTTTTGGCATGACGTTTACTTCTAAGAACACCCACATTGAAAGGGATTAATCACTACATTTGGTGATGGAAGCCTTGATTAAACCCTTGCTTCTATTAATTAATGAAGTTAAATGTATACAACGTATACAAATACATGTGGTCTTCTTCGGATCCTAGACTCAATAGTGCATCACCTTCACATTGATATAGTCATCGCAATCTCGGTTGTACGATGTAGTCATCTGGATGTGCTCAACTCATGCAAAGAGTGAAAAGGAAGGAAATATGGAGATACAAACGATAAGGATTCTGTACCAGCTAGTAAAAAGAAAATTGATCCATTCCATAATGAAATCCACCTTTATGCTTTCTGTACATTATACACTAATTTTTTGCTTGCTCCACGTGATTTACTCGAGATTAAAGTGTTTTAGATTAAAGGACGAAATTCTTTCTTATGAATTTTGACACTACAGTCTACAGGAAGTAAGGAACTCAATATTTCTGAGTCATTTGGAGATCCAAGCCATGTCTTTCGCAAATAAATTCTCCTGAGTTTCATTTTCGAGTTCTTTTTGTTCTTTCTAATAATTGCACATGCCTTAATTCCACATATAGCGCTCTTTAACCCCCCCCCCCCCCAACACACACACTAACACACACACACATTTTTAAATCCGGAATCAAGTCACGCCTTTGAAATGGAGAAAAGAGAGTCTGAATTATAACTCCAAGAATTTCCATCACAAAGCCAATTAGCAATATGAAAACTAATTTCCCAACTCATATATCTATCATCTTTTTCCTTTTAATTCAATATGAGACATTCACAAATGGGGTGTAAATGAGACAAGACAACTCGTGAGCTACTCAAGACTTACTCGGTTAAAGCTCGGTCGACACTCAACATGTAAAAACTCGACTCGAGCTCGAAATTTTAATGAGCTTACTCGAATAGAGCCAAGCTCAACTCGAAATGCTTGCCATAGTTGTTTTTTCTAAAAATATTATTTTATAGAATATATGTATACTAAATTCCTCTTGATTTATATATATAGGAAATAGGTCAAGTATAGATTATAGTGCATGTCAACTTTTTTGAGGTCCTATCGAGCTTGAGTCGAGCTGGTGACTCGAGTCGAGCTCAAAAAGAAAGTTTCACTAGCATGTCTAGCCTAATTTTTTTTTTTATAATAGCATGCTATTTGAGGCTCGCGAGTTAACGAGTCGAATCGAGCTGAAGTCAAGCTTGGCCAAGCTCAAGTTCAACTCAACTCAATTACACTTCTACATGCATGTGGATACCATAATATGCATTGGGCTCTTCAATATCCTTTCAATTCTTATTACGTCCTTCTAGTTATTTTTTGTTTCATCTAGTTCTTTTGACTTTCTTTTAGTTTCTTCAAGCCCCTTCCAATTCTTTTCGGTTCAATTCAGTTCATTGTACTTCAATTGAAGAGAACATGACCTTAATCAAGAGGTGATACGATACCAAGTGTATGAAAAATAATAAATCAAAATTCTTGTATGAAATAGTCTGATTTTAAGTAAAAATTAGGTCGTTTGAGAGTGGTCGCTTTTTTATCAAAGTGGTTATTTGCCTTAAACTTAGATAAAAATGAATACTTTAACTCGATCAAATGTTGAAAAACATGTACTTTGTTTTACATAATTTGTACATTATCATTAGTTATTTCATAAGAGGACCACAAACTGACATATGTAACAAAGTATGCAGCGAATGAGAGTATACTATGATGTTGATTAAGATGTAATTATTATTATTATTCAACTTTGATTGGATGGAGTAGTACGTAACCTGCTAGGCTGCTAGCCTAACTTTAAAAAGTTGATCAAATGTAATGGGGTGGAAGCAAAAGCCCGCAACACACGGACATTCTTCCCATCTGTGATGTGTGATCGTTCATCTATGAGCAATAAATATCAAGGGTGATAGAGGCGGCTCATTTGTTTAGTAGTGGTCTTTGACTACTTGAGTGAGACGACGCTATTACACTTAAGCTTCTTCTATCTTTTCGTTTAATACTTCGTATCTTAGTAGTTAGTTGCCTAAATTTTCAGGGTATTTAAAAAAAAAAATCTAGGACATTAATCTCAATTTAGAATCTACGCTACTAAAACGAAGTGCTGGAAATTGGAGATGGAGAATTAGAAGTGTTGGTTTGATGTGCATATGGTGATCAAAACAAGAGCTCGAGATTTTCAAATGGACCGATTAGCCGTTGTTTATCTTGAGCTAGTCAACGGATCAGTCGCGACATTCCATCCAAGAGTGGCTAGGAACTTGATCCTTCCCAAAAAGGAGAGCAGTTGTTGTGGAACTCAAATTCTGGAGACCACAGTGCTGGCGGACGAGGGGTAGGATCGTGGTGGTGCTTCATGTTTTGAAGTAGGGCCTTTTTCACCAATGAGGCTTTTCTACCTAAACTAATATAATGATTGGTTTATGAAGAGCGACCGGCCTACTACGAGCACCTGTACGGATTAGTGTGTGAGACCGCGATCCTGTGGATTTTTTCCATTGTAAAGCCTCAAATAGACGAAGGCAGATTGAAGGGACGAAGATATCATATCACTACCTTCTAATTGTTGACCAATCATTCTTTTTCTTACTATCATCAAGATAATAGTGATAATAATAAATTTTTAATTGGCGATTAGATAGGTACTACAGTACCTCCTTATATATGATTTTTTTTTCGCTAATCAAGACGAGGGGAAATCCCTTACAAAGAAATAAAAGAAAACAAAATTAATTAGATATGAACCATATGGGGTAAGACATTCGCTCCATAAAATAGGCTAGACAACTAGGATATTAACCAAATTGCAAGTCGATCTTGTTGCTCCACAATTAGGTTTGTTAACGAGCCCATTTTGTGCAACTGTTCACCTCTCGATACACATGAACCACCATAATCTCCCAATCTTCATTTGCAATAAGATGTTTACGCTCCCTAACTAAGTGGCCGGAAATGCGTAAAATGTTTAGTCTGATCTCCTTGCAATCAGTCCAAAACATAATGGGAATATGTTTGTACTAACAATCTTGGTGTAACCGCATAGTTTAGCTAGCAGTAGACCTCTTCTTAGAGCAACTAAGGGCAACCACAACGGTGGTTTTTAAGCCCCAGTTCGTAGTTATGAACGTTCATGAAGCCGTTTGACCGCTGCTGCCGTTCATTTTTGACGGACGAACTTCGTTCTTAAACAAGAAATGGGTTTGTCACAGAAAAGAAAGAAGGGAAAAAGTGGGGAGAAAGGAGGGTGGGAGCGTGAAAAGCAAACAGAGACAGAAGAGGGAGGGGGTGCATGTTAAGTGCCTGAGAGGGAGGGGTGCATGTTAAGTGCCTGAGGGGAGGGAAAAGAATAAGTTACTTTTGGAACCCACTCTCTTCTTGACATGTGTCTCTTTGGCCTTTTTGGGATGAAATAATTTGTAAGTGTGAGATTCAGTTAAAAACTTGAGTTGGGTTTGTCCTTTGTTGAGTTTTAAAGTTTGAGTTTTTATTTGTCAAATGTTTATGTGGCAATGATGTGGCAAGCTAAAAACTTATATTGAGTTCTACCATTGTTGTTGCCCTAACTTTGCTCTTATATGGATGTTCCAACCCCTATCTTCTTAGCAAAAGAAATTCCAAAGCTACTTTTCCCATCACGAACAGTGCTTCCTCATCCTAAGAAATCCGGGTTCTCTTTAGTCGTTCCATCCACATTTAACACCATCTATGGTATTGGTGGAGACTCCCATCATACAAAAACCCGAGTGTTGTTCCTCAATCTCCTTCCAAAGAAAGAAATGTTCTTCGTCATTTCCCTGTACATGATTATGACCATACACAATTATAATCGAAATTAATATAAGTAACATTTATCCTATAATATATATATAAACCTATTTTCAAGTAAAATATTGTAAGAAATACGCAATCAAAATCAATAAAAGTTATATTTGTGTTTATTTGAAAATAAAATAAAGTCATACATATCTTATTTAATTTAAACTACCTCTTTCAACCATAGACCTCTTATTATTTTCCGCAACAATACATTATAATAGTAATTTATATAATCATCAAGTAGCAAATCCAATGATTAAGTAAACAAAGATGGACTAATAGAAATGGCTCTTTTTTTACATATTGATTGAAAAAAACAAATTATATATGTATTTATAGACTACCTCTTTAGATAACTCGCGTAGGTTATACGGTTATACACTTATTTATCAGCAGGATACGTTGTATGCTTGAAGCGGAATCCCATTAGAAAAGGACATTTTTTTTTTAGAAACTAAGTGAGACTAAGCCACACCAGAAGAATCCTTCCAAAGTATAGCTTGGAACTCCATAGGAAGGTCTTGAATCATGATAAGAGGGTTACCAGTCTTCACACCCAAATACGCGAGCCAATCAGCAGCTTTATTAGCCTCGCGATACTCGTGGACGAAGGCCACCAGCCACGGGTTGTCAAAGATTAGCTTCCTCCACCTTCGGATGAGATGTATATGAGCTCCCATTGGAGTATATAAATCGGACATAAATTAGACACACGAGACATTGTCAATACTTACTAAGAGCTTAGGCACGCTCAAGAAGAGTGCTACCTCCAATCCACGCAAAAGTGTTAGAAGCTCCGCGTGAAGAGAAGAGCAGATACCAAAGGAGCCATAGAATGCTGAAACCAACCCGCACCTGCTATCACGAAGGACACCACCACCCCCTGAAAGGGTTGGAACACCTTTTGCAGCACCATTAGAAAATGACATAAGTAGCGGAAATTGCTCTTTTTATATATATTGAATGAAGAAAACAAAATTTTATATCGTCCAACGCAAACTAGAATTAATTTTGTTTACTTAAACCTGATTTCCTTACTCACGCAAGTGACACTTGACTACTTGAGGCAGTGAGGTCAATCATATTTCATCCATTTGGCACATGCCCACAAAGACAACTCTGACGAGTGACGCCGTCGTTAGTAGTTCTCAAATGTATGAACAGATTTTGTAATGTGTGTATTTCCGTAACCCCATAAAAAGCAACTAATTAATTATTCAATGCATAAAATAGTAGTCCGCTATGGTACAAAAGTCAGATCTAATTACCTTCGTACCCTTTATTTATTCATTTATAAAATGGGAAAAGTTAAAGAAAAAAAATTGGTCCAATTATTGTCCTAGGTTCGAATCCCTGCATATTTCTCCTTCCGCAGTATTAACCTCTCCAATATATATATAAAAAAAAGACAAACTAAATTAGAGACAAATGCAGAGGATAGGTTGAAAGTTGAAACCCCTTTCCCTACTCAAATTCTTCTAAAAAAATGCCAACTGATAGAAAATAAATATTATCTCTTACCATTAAGATGATGTACAATGCTTTTCCAATAAGATATAATACGCCAATTAACCTTTCGAAACTACATATATGTATTAAATATTTGAATACATTGAACTATTATTTTGAACTAATTTACTTCATGTTCCTTGAAATTAGCAATAACCAGAGGTCATAAATTGTTATAGTGAAGCTACATTTTACCCATTTGTTTAACCATTTTCTTTCATAAAGGCTTCCTAACTTTTCTCATAAGCTTTTCAAGATGAGCTTTTTCTTTTTCTTGGAAAGGTGTTAAGAAGTATAGGTGTGATAGTCTCATGTTAGTTTTAGATTTTTTTTTTTTGATAGAGGTATCAATTACAACAAAGACACACGTGCGGCAATATTTTATGCGCCCATTAAGGATTCTAGGGACATAAGAAAATTTTAAACAATGAAATGACGGAAATAAACTTCTAATACTGTCGACAATGTAGCCCATGGAAGCAAGTCTTGTTTCCTCGTTCTTGAGAATCTTCAGCAAAACCTGACAATCAGAAAGAATGTGAACATGATATACCTTCCTTATAGCAACCCATTCCAGAGCATCTTTCATTGCATAACCTTCCGCATGCAAGGCCAACTCTGTGGTTAATGTCCTACCTCCCTCCGTCAAATCCAAATCATCCTAGTTAAAAGCAATCCAACATGTAGCCGCCGCTAAGTCAATCTTCCAAGCTCCATGCATAAAAAACTTTGTGGGGTTACAACTATCTTCGTCACCAACAACCCAAAAACCCAGATCCAATCTATGAGGATCATCCAATTCCCGACTCGGTAAGATAGAATTCCTCTTTCTTTTACAACTCCCATAGTATCCACTGTCGATCGCCATTGAGTATAACAAATTACCTTGTAGGATGACTGATTACGGGTTCGAAACTTTAGCTTTGAAAACACCATCATTTCTATTTAACCACAAGGACCAAGGGATTGAAATAAACAAAAGAACTGGATGATAGTCATCCAAGGTCTTTTTATGATAATAGAAAACCTTATCGAAAATTATGATAAATATAGAGAGAGACGTACTCAAGCGAGTTTGGGTCCTACTTAATAATTAGTGATTTGTGTAAAAATTCTTCTCGGTGACTTTGATTTCTATTTTGTTTCAAATTACCATATCAATATATATACTTAGAAATTAATAATAATTATGGATAATAAGAAAGACGATAACATCTAACTAAAGAAATATCCCAACCACGTTTCTCAGACTACTCTGTTCTTGGTACGTTTTTCTTCTAGTAATTGTACCAAAATACTTTTATGAAAATTGATTAAACTATATAAATGACTAGAACTCAAGTAAATGAGAGATTTATAATGGACGCTCATGCTATTATAAGGACCATATGTTATATACATTGAGTTTTATAATTTTGTTCGTATTAGTAAGTAGTATTTTGTAGAACTATGATGTTTAATAATAACATCCATTGCTTTGACTTATTTCGTAGTATGATTGAGACATTTATTCATTAGATTTTGTAGGTTCTGATTGTCGTTTATGTAAAAGGTGTTTATATTTTCCCAATTCGTAAACCAGATCTGCTAAAGTCACCTTTATTATGCAAAGTTGCATATGCCATTATCCGAAATTTAATTCCACCGAAAACAAGTAACGAACTCGAGTTCCAAATCTGATTCATCTCCCTAATAAAACAAAACTACGAAACCATAACATATATGTCTAATCTAATTATATACTTTGACGATTTTGGTAGTTTTTGAATGGTAAAAGATGTTTTTTTTTTTTTGAAAACGAATGGTAAAAGATATTGTTCTACTTTGAATTTTTATGTAATTTTCTTCACTATACAACCAAGCACTCCAACCTCCAAATTGATATTACTAGTACCCTCGCTACCCTAAATAGCTCATTTGGATAAAAACAAGACAGTAATATATTTTTGTAAGGTATAGTAACATTATATTTCGGAAATGGATTTTAATCATTTCTGAAGGTGGGGCCCTTTTGCTAAAAAGATGTAGCATATGCTTCCAAACAGCCCCCCCCCCCCCAAAAAAAAAACCCACGGAACACTATAAACAAAATTGAAATACGTATAGCTCGCTGAAATAGTATTTTCGTTTGTGATTGGCTCGAATGGAAAAATACTGTTTCTGATTGGCTCATGCTTCCTACTTTCTTATTTCCGAATTTACTCCCGTAGTGAT
>CAAKMY010011114.1:9359-19414 GCA_901111285.1 Corrigiola litoralis
GGGGGGGGGGGCAATGGTATCTTCCAGAACCACTTGGTCCACTTCATTCACAAAACCATGTTTCGGTTGCATGATAGAATTTCTACCTTCAGCAAGCTATGAAGGCTACACACCATCGCATGCTCAGAAGTCACATCTCTATATATCAAATAAGTAGCAAGTCTCCCAAAATGCAAGTACACTGCACTTTCAGGCTCTAAACTACCACATTTTTTTATCGTTGAGCACCAGCGGCTCAACTAAAATTCTAATTTATGTTATGGGTGGTATTTATTCTGTTTGTTTTTCTCTTTTGAGAGGGGGGGGGGGGGCAATGGTATCTTCTAGAACCACTTGGTCCACTTCATTCACAAAACCATGTTTCGGTTGCATGATAGAATTTCTACACCAGGTCTTCAGCAAGCTACGAAGGCTACACACCATCGCATGCTCAGAAGTCACATCTTTATATATCAAATAAGTAGCAAGTCTCCCAAAATGCAAGTAAACTGCACTTTCAGGCTCTAAACTACCACATTTTTTTATTGTTGAGCCCTGAAAATTTTCCTTACAACGTTAACATGAAGGACCTCAAATCCATGTTTTCGTTGAAAACTTATTTATTTAATTAAAAAATTGATAACCCAAATAAAACTATATTCTAATATTTTTCCAGAAGTCTTTTCTCACACCCTTTATTTTTCTCTCTGATCTACACGCTTCGTCTCCCTCCTCGCCTCTTTTCTTTTAGTATCAGAATGGTTAGTTCCTTGTTCTTTCCAACTTTTAAACAGTAGGTACAAATCAATAAATTTGGCAAAGTTCCTTGCTACTTTGCTAGAATGGAACTTTAAAATCAGTTACACAAATTAATTCATAAACTCATAAATACAACCTGCTAAACTAATAAAAGCTCAACCACAAAATCGCTTTTCATGTGCTCCTAGTTCGTCCTAATCTTCCCCTTTTCTTAACAAGTTTCCCTAAAAAATAGTTATTGTTGTTGTTGTTGTTAGTAATTTGTAGTGGACTTTAGACTAGATTAGTCATCAAGTGTTTAAATTAGTATTTGAAGGGATGAATTTGGTAAGAAGTTACTTCTAGCAAATTATGATCCTTTAGATGCCCAAAAAATTGCATGGTTTTGAGGAGGGTATTTGTTGGGTGATGATGAGCAGACAAAATTGATGATGGACAATGAAAATGCCATGGCATATTGGTTGGTTTCTAGTTCATGTAACTTTCTCTGGTTGTCGAGATGGGAGGATGGCATTGGCAAAGCTCTGTTTTCCTCTTAGGACCATTCATGATATAAAATGTTAGTTATGGTTGTGCTTAAGCTTTTTGCTGGTGGCGTTTATCAAGAATTAGAGAAGTGGTCATGATTGCACTCAAGGAGTTTAGCGCACAGTGGTTCAATTTAGTAGTCGTGGTAATGTTTACCATAACATCTTCTTGTGGTGGTGGATGGGATTGAGATGGGCATTACAAGGAAGCTCTGTGGTGTTAACTATTAAGCCATGGATGTTTGTGTCATGGTGCAGTGGTTATAGGTAGTGGGTGCATATTTGAATGAAAAAACTGCTGAGAAATTGGGAAGTTACAGAGATGATAAAGGAAATACATTATTGGCCTCTTTGGGGATATGGGATTGGAATTCAATTCCAAAATTGGCCCAAAATTCATTGTTTGGCGACCCCAAAGAATTGAAATGGGAATTGAGTCAATTCCAAGTAAATTTCAAACTTATAAATCAAACCCATTTCAATTTCACCCCCTTATCCCAATCATATGAATTCCCACCCACTATCTTTTGAATTCCCAAGCCCCCCACCCCCCAACTAATTCTGCCACAATATTCCATCCACTCTCTCTCCAAAAATAAAAGTAATAATAATAAATTAACCATTAATAGACAAACCTAAAATCTTTATTATACAACAAACAACATTCCAACAACGAAGACAGAGCTCAAAACTCAACCATGGTGATCGCCGCCGCCATGTCGTACACACTCTCTCTCTCTCTCTCCTCCCCTAGCCTCGACATCCTCTTCTCTCTCGCCTCATTTCCCCCACCTTTCATCAAGAATGGGTTTGTTAGTTTGCACCGTCTTTCTCTCTATAGCCATGTTGCCTTCAACTCTTCTCTCCTTCTCCCTGGGTCTTTCCCCACCAAACTAATAATAATACCAATAAACTGCTGCATCAATATACCATATTTTCAGGGTTTTCCAATGATAGGTGTATGTTATTATGTTTTGTATAGGAGAAAGATGAGGGATATATAAATATAGAGTTAACAAACACACACTCTCTCTCTCCTCCCCTAGCCTCGACATCCTGTTTTCTCTCGCCTCATTTCCCCCACCTTTCATCAAGAATGGGTTTGTTAGTGTGCACCGTCTTTCTCTCTATAGCCATGTTGCCTTCAACTCTTCTCTCCTTCTCCCTGGGTCTTTCCCCACCACACTAATAATAATACCAATAAACTGCTGCATCAATATACTATATTTTCAGGGTTTTCCAATGATAGGTGTATGTCATTATGTTTTGTATAGGAGAAAGATGAGGGATATATAAATATAGAGTTAAAAAAAGGGTGTGGTTGGTTGTAGTTTTGTTGTGAAAGTGTTGGGAGTTTGAGGGTAAGTGGGTTTGTTTGGATATGATTTGTGGACAACATATGTGATACCAAAGTGGCAGGTGTTTGTAATCAGAGTTGAGGTTAGGTTTATGAATTAATTCAATGAGCTTCCGAAACAGAAATTTGGAATTGGAATTGAATTCTAGAAGTTCAATTTCAAGTATCGAATTCTAGATAATGAAATTAATTCTAAATTCCCAAATGTTACCTAATGGAAAAATGGTCTTTTCCGTTTTCCTAACATAGAAAGGAAAAACGTCAAAGCAATTAAAAACGGGAATAGAGCTCAGATCCTTGACAATAAAATAAAAGTTCAGGTGCAATGATAGAAAAAAAAAAGGAGTAGCTCAGGTCGTAAAAGTGCATTTTCCTTCCCAATCTACAGTTCTGTGAGTAAAATACTCTTCATTCAAAATCTTACCTAATAGACCGCTATGATATTTTAAATGTTGTGTAGAAACGGAAAAGAGAAAACAAAGACTGGTAAAGAAAAGAGGGGAAAACAACGAAGGGACTGAAGCAAAAAACAAAAATTATGATGTGAAATCAAGAAGGGAAATTGGTTTATCAAAGTACTGAGAAAAACATTGCCACGGTGTTCACCGACAGTATGGAAGGAACCCTAGGAGGAGACTATAAAAGATGGTCTTGCTAACGTTTACTCTGGCTGCAGGGAATCCGTCCAATCTATGAAGAAAGGCAGCATCAGGAAGATAGAGAGATCGTGGAATGGGAGTAATGATGCGGTAGCAAAACTGGCAAGGAGAGACCAAAGGATAGATGGAGAACTAACTGTTTTTGCTTATCCCATGTTAGTTGTAAAGGAACATTTCGATGCAAATGCTGTACTAGTTTGGAGTTTGGACACCAAAAAGTAGTGATCAACATATTGCGATTCATAGGAATCAGTCAGTCCCCTTTAACCCAGGTGGTTAGAGGAGGAGCCTTTTGTAAGTAAACACTTTTTTATCTATATATCTGCTATTCTCCCTTGCCAAAAAAAAAATACTGAGAAAAACTACATATGAAGTAGAAGATGAGAAACTAGACTAGCGAGGGAGATAAAAATAGGGCAAAAGCTACAACAACAATTACAACCATGTATGGATCCCTCACTAGGCAAGGTTTGGGGAGCTCCAAGATTTGTGGAGACTTATTCGTATCAAACCTCATTGACTAGCATAGAAACTGGTTTAGAATGCTCCACAAAACATATTTGTGTACAAGAATTAATTAGCGAAAAAGTTCTGTAATTAAGAAATGTGTAGGTAAATAATTATCTAACTATGGAGAAGATGAGCCAATGGCCACTGAAGTCACAGACTTTTCTTATGGTCAACCGCCAGATTTCTTTCTTCTTTGCCTTGGATAGTATAATTAAACAATCAACTAGCATTTTAGACATAGAATAGTTCCACTTCGGTAGCCCAAACATGTATCAACCCCCCATCCTAAAGCTGAAACCCCAAACAGGAAAGAGAAATCACATTAAAGATATGAAGGGGAATCAAACCTTTATCCATCGCTTTTTACGACCATGGTTATTGTATATATGATCAAGCCTCAGAATTATTTGTCTAAACGTTGGCCTCTTTGCTGGATCTTCATTCCAGCACTCCTCAATTAATCTGGTTCCAGAAAGTAATGGGCTTATTTCTTTATACAGACCAAACCAAAAAAAATAATTGGGAACAGAATACAAACTGGATGCAGTTACCTTGATATCAATTTCCAGAACATAAGGAGAACTCAAATCAGTCTACATAATAATCCTTACGGAGACAAGGATTAGCTACCCTATAAACTACATGCTACTTTCTATGATGCAGAAGATGTTAGGATTACTTGCAAGAATGAAAACCGTGCGAACCATTCCGGAGGCCTGATTTGACAGGACACTCCCTGGCTTTTACAGCACACAGGGTTCTTAGAGTTCAGAATGTCTGCTTATATTATACAACTTTCCAAGAAATAATCGTACATCTTAGACATGGATCTAACCTGGACAAGCACCAAAAAATATAGCCTATAATCACCGAAAGACATGGTAACTAAAAATCTTATGGCTTATGCAATAGATGTTGCATTAATTGTTACGATAGTATGAGTTTCGCTTTAGGAGTAACACATTAACTTATCATAAGGCTCGGGGTCATCTTGATGTTGATGAAAGCCTCGTAACTAATCACAACCAACAGGCTGATGTCTTCAGAATAACTGGCTATGTAAACCAGCGATTGCATTTTAAGTATACTGACTACTGATTAGATACTTTGGCACGCCAGGACTACCAGGCTTAAATGTGATGGCTTTCTAGAGACTCTTTACTTGAAGGTACACTAAAAAGAACGCACATTTACAACAGTTGTTCAAGTTACAACGATGAACATTAGTAGTTCTCCGAACGCTCACCGAACCCTAACATTGGCCGTCAATGGCCACTGAGCAGGACCGTAGGACACTGGGCACATTAAAGTTAGGACATCTTTTATGGACTTAACTCAGTTTTTGTAGGGTCCACAGAAAAGATGCCAAGTTAACCTCCTAAAGAGATGGAGTTGTCAAGTAGCTCCTGGAAAAACTCAGTGGACTTTCTCTGAGCAGGAATGAGAAAAATAGTTTTTTCTGATAAAACTATCACACGGTTTGAGAAGCTAATTACACCATTAGACTTCAAAAGTGGCTGACAAGAACATCAAACTCGAACGTGCATGCCAAAACGATTTTGAGCTTGGATTTACACTAAGGTGCAACATGACAACATCATACAGTGCAGAAAACCATTAAGACATGAGACATATATTTATTCACTTACTCTTTCAATCCATGTGTGTATAGTTTTCCGGAAGCTTTAAAAGGAGGACGCTGGTTCTCACAGTAAGCCCTTTGAGCTTCTTTATCTTCCTTTGAGGAGAACGGTGGACAGCCTTCAATCATCTAATAAACAACAACACCAGAACTATTCAACAAGCCATAGTAAGTACAAACATTTTAGGAACTGTTTGATATTAGTTAGCCAACAGAATTGACAAAAAGTTCACATGAAGAACCTTCAGATAATCCAAACTAGCAGTATTAGCTTTTTCTTAAAGTAGACATCCAATTACAACTGCTCAAGTTTTTCCTTCGGCAGTTTAGAATGCATAAGCAGCTTTGAACTTAGCTATATGACTGTTTGGCATGCCAAATGAATTCAATAGATATAAACTTCACAGCATAAGTATCTAAAAGATAACATGCAGAACCTACTTCATGAATCTAGCTTTGCAAAAAATAAAAATAAAAACAGTTGAGATCAACTTACGGCAAAATCACTTTTTCAGAAAAACTGTTTCTTATAGAATGTGTATTCAATGATATTGTTGCACTAAATAAGAAATAAAAAGGGATTGGCCAAATTTTGAATCTACAATCGCACAGGGATTTCAGCTTTGTGCATTATCATAATAAAAAACCAGTAATTATATTAATCTGAGACTATACGTGATCATTTAGTTTTAATATAATACAAACTTGTAGAAAATATCTTTTTAAATTCGTAACAGATTTGAGCTTAGGAGAAAATTTGAGTCCCTGAATGCCAGCATATCGACTAAGAAAATCACATATCCAAAGCTTCAAACAACAGAACGAGCAGATCTTTAGTCTTGTATGATAATGTTCCATGAAACTAGATCTCTCAAAATAAATCAATAAGACAAGTTCACTGAAAGAACAAAATGGAAAGAATGTGAAAGAACCAAAACATAAACAATGGCATATTTATGATATGAAATTCATCTGTTAAGTTTCCTCGTGATCTTTCAAATAGAGTAATTCTCTTTTTGATTTGTTGATTGATCCTATATTATTTGAATTTCAAATACATGGATAACAGAATAACGCAGTTTACTAGACATCACTGAAGGTTGCTTATAAAACAATGGACTGCCACGGCAAACAGACTTGACAAATAGGGCAATGAGGTTTAGTAAACCTATCTCATGCAGAACTTTAACTTACAGTTTCACTCAGAAACAGCAGATACAAATATTCTATATGACACAGTAATTGCATGCAACTTAAGGGCAAAATGCATATACAAATAGAAGAAATACTTGCCTCTTGAAGAATTAAAGCAAATGAAAACACATCAACTTTGGTATCATAATCCTCATTTCTGAAAAGCTCAGGTGCCATATAACGGCCTATTCATGGAGCAGATAAAACGAGTAAGCGGTCATCCAAGGACCAAGTCACATGCGAATTAAATTATGGAACAAAAGTACTGCTTTCTATCGAATATAAGCATAGAAAACTTAGAGCACAGAGAAGTACAAAAAAAGGCTTCTTGAAATTGATCAATCTAGATCTTACTAGCTATTGAAATATAACACTTACATGAAGATTCCCCAGAGGAAAAAGGCCGCCCTTCTTCAACTCCTTTAGATACTTTCAGCAGCTTGCTAACTCCAAAATCTGCAACTTTCAGGTGCCCAGAATCATCCCGTAATATATTCCTGTCATCTTGTTAATATCTTTAGTTAGAAATTTTTTAGAATTTCTGAAACTAATAACATTTTAGAAGAAATTGCAATGTGGACGTTAGGCCAAAGTGAGAAACTACATAAGCTGCAGAGAAAAACTCACGCAGGCTCAAGGTCACAGTGAATTACTGGATGAGGTTTAATTTCATGCAAATAGCTCAGCCCCCTGCACAACAAGAACCATTATCATATTAGTCACTCAGAACCACAAGGATGTCTCTGGATGAGAAGCAGCAAGAATCTTCAGCTGAAGCTAACTGTAACTCTCATAGAAATTATCTTAATTTTCAAAGATTGCTTGACTATAATGTCATACTGCAGATAGGGCTATCTTCAAACTTGTGATGCACTCACACACTTCTATGATGCCGAAAATATGGTGTATGAGACATGCTAACTCTTGCCATACATTCATAATTGAGATATGAACTAAGAAGGTAATGGTTTTACAGCTTTCAAAAAGTTAGGCTCTTTGAAGAGGAATTGAATCCGAGACCTTACACATCCCTTTCTAAGCATTTGTTAATGCAATGAAACTCGTTGCTCTCACTCTCTGATCAGGTTCTTGTTTCAGTTAAGAAATGTTTGCTTTGGCTTATTGACTAGAAGAAGAAAAATGTACTCAAGCACTTTTTTAAGATCCCCTCTATTTTTCAAACCGTCGCAAGTTTGCCGAAGCGGAAAATCCTTGTATACAACTGGCACAGTTGTTTCCAGGAAACATACAGGAAAGGTGCGGCATACAATCGAACATCAACAAGGAAAACTGTGACCCAAAACATATTAGCATCTCATGTCAGACATTTACTGTCAAATAGTTAAACTTGCCTACAAGGAAGAGGGAAGTATATATGATGTGAAACCCTAGTGCAAAGATTACAAGGTCCAACAAAGTGGCAAAGATCAAAGCAGGAAATACAAATTACACAACTTCTGCAAACGTCCCTCATGAGGCCAAGAAAGGCCTGTGATTCACTGGTAGAAGAGATGCTAGGTAAACAACTTAATCCTCAAAGCAGTCACCACCTAGAACTTTAGCACATACCATTATAAGAACTTAAAAGATATTGCACCATCTCTAAACATCTGCAACATTGCCAATACTATAATTGCTTGTATGAGGGCTTGCAATATCTTGATGGGGAATTATCTTGTTCACTTTCTTTAGAACTTTTCATCTCCTAATAACCTATATTTTATCCCTCTTTTTGGCTTCTGTTGAACATCTTGAGTTGCCCTACAGCAGAAGCCTTCACTAGAAAGTGCTTTCTTAAGGTATGGAAGCCAGTTAAGAATATATGTTTAGATGACTATATGCTTTATCTTTTGCAGCTACAATACAAGTTTGCATTTGTTTCTGTTACTTAATTGCACAGAAACCAAGGAGCAGATTGTTCAGGATATATGGTAGACATGTTTCCCAGGCCACTGTTTTGGACCTAACCAGGAAGTACATAGGTTTTAGAGAAGTTAAAGGAGAAGATAATGACCATATATCTGTAAAGGCTAGTGCAACAATAGCCCACAATTATCATGGGTTTTCTTATCTTTAGCAGTTCTTACTGACAATCTCTCTGAAAAGTCCAGTCTCCAAAAACCGCCTTGTTCCGTACTTGACAAATTGCCCTCAAGAGCTCTGATATCTTCCACAAGTGAAATCTCTGACGGCCAACAACCCTAATTATCACAGACCCACAGTACCCCGGCACTAAAGAAAGCTTATAATAAATTTAGGATGCAAAAGCTACAATTGTCAGATCTAAAAGGCGTAGTAGTGTAGTACTCAACTAAGTGGAATGAAGAGAAGTAAACAAAATCTCTTAAAAAAGCTATGGCTTTATATCCCCCTCTCCCCCAAAACCACTAGAAACAAATTATGGTTATTGTGACCAAGCTATTAATAAGAACTCTAATCTAGTAGAGACCCATCAGTTTAACACCTAAGAACACTGTCCATTTATTCAAGCAGGGTTACTAAGATCGCGCTCCCTCCCTTATAAATATTGCTACAAAGTGCAGCCATGATAAGAATATTATCTATTTTGTATTATACTATCTCCTTTCATCTTGTGCAAAATGTGAATTATGAAGTTTTTCTACATAACAATCACTTTACAATATAGATTTGGCCTATCGAAAGCACCAAAACACTGTTAAAGGCTGTTATGAAAAACTAATGAACCTGTCAAAATCAACATAAGAAAGCAAACCTTGCAATGTCAAGAGCATATCTCACTGCTGTTCTTGGTTTTAGTGCTCCTTTGCTTTGCAAGTACTCACAAAGATCTCCCTGTAGTATTAGAGAGAACAAGATGTACACAACTTCATTGATCTTGTAAAAAAACGAGAGAGAAAAAAACACTCCAGTTGTAGTTCATGATCTCTACCTAATATCCTACCTTCTCTCCAAATCAAGGAGGCTGCTAAGCTATTAGTCTAAAGCCTATCTGACAAAACACTGAACAAGGTATGTACAGATGTTGGTCACTACGAAAAGCAAGTAGAGTATTGCAATCAGGTATTAGCTGTCACCTCCTGCATAAGGAACATACAGATAACCATATTTGTAGCCCATGAGGGTTGGTCCTAGGCCACATCAAAATTGAACATCTTGTAAAGTAAAACTTCTTTAAAGTGCTTAATCTGATAAATTATCATGGTTGAACATCATTTCAGGTCTTATAAGTAAGAGATGCACAACAAGTTCAATATCAAATTTGACAAGGAATGTTATATTTGCTTAATTTTCGCATTTTCTAAATGTCACTCTTAGTCTTACGCCGCGCTTGGATTCAGGGTAACATTTTAAGGGGGTAATGAGCTACAATAAAGGAGGAGATGTAGGGATGAAAGTGGTGCTAGTGGTCGGAGGAGGAAGAAATGGGGGTATGACCACCCACTTTT
>CAAKMY010011125.1:508-11209 GCA_901111285.1 Corrigiola litoralis
GCTTGCAGGAAGCTCGTCTACTTTTTTTTTTACATATATAAAAATAGGTGGTCTTTTGTTAGAATTTGTGTTACTCGATATAGGACTTGACCCAATCCAAGATGTGACCAAACCCTTTGACAGGTCTAATTGTGATATATAGATGCTGGTGAGGGGATTTGTGGTGTGTATGGAGGGTTTAGACATGGGTTTTTAGGCGGGATGAGGGTTAATGGCACAATGTGATTGTTTTTGTCATGTTTGAGATGGCGGTTAGTCTAATTAGGTCATATTGTTTTGGGTTTAGCTTTAAATTATTTGTCATATATAATTGGTTCCGATTATTGGAACCTATGGGAGATGTGCTTTAGAATTTGTATGCCGGATTGAAGTAGATGGGGACCGTTTGTGGTTAATTGTGGCCTTTGATAGGAAAATGGGATTGGACAAGTGATGTCTTGAAAGATCCTATGAGCGAAGAAATAAAATTTCAAGGTAGTTGGCACTCCAACCCTCCTTCTACTTTCAGGGCGACTAAGATCTTGCACCTTAGCAGTAGATGGATTATATTCTAAATATGGCTGCAGTTTGTAGCATTATCTATAAGGAGGTGCAATCTTAGAAACCCTTTTTGAATAAATGGACAGTGTTCTTCTTTGTTAAATTGATGGGGTCTCGACATGATTTGACTTTTTTTTAATAGCTTGGTCGAAGTAACCATAATTTGTTCTAGTGGTTAGGCGTCTTAGGCTCTCGATTATATCCTTTTTTTTGGGTGGGGGGGGGGGGGGGGGGGGGGGGGGGGGGGGGGGCGCGATATAAAGCCTTAACTGTTTTAAGAGATTCTGTTTACTTCTTCATTCAGACGTATTCATTTAATTGAGTACTACTTCATTTAGATTTGACAATTGTAGCTTCTGCATCACAGTTCCGCCATTTCATTCAACAATCTCTTAGCTCGCCTTATCCTATCCGGGCTTGTTTGTAAGCCTTCTCCCGCGGAGGCAAATTTTATCCGTGCAAAGCCCCACACCTCATTAAGATCATATTGGCATACTCTCCCAAAAAAAACAGAGTAGACCACTTTTTATTCACAAGTAGCGGAGGTACTGTGAATCTGGGATAATTAGGAGTGTTGGCCGCTGTAGAATGTAGATATAACTTGTGGAAGATATCAGAGCTCTAGGATAATTTGTCAAGTATGGAACAAGGCGGTTTTGGGGGACTGGACTTTTGGCCGACATTGTCATGATAATTGTGGCTTTTGCATCTTAGTTTTATAATCATATGTTTTTTTGTTACTTTTAGAGGGAGTGTGGTAATAAGTTTGTCAAGGTTCTCACATTATGAAGATATGAAGTTTCTTCAGGTATTATGGCAGTAGCCTTTACAGAGATATGGTCTCTACAAACGACTAAAAATGGTATGTCGCCCTCATTATCTCTGCATAACTTCTCTAAAACCTATGTACTTCCTGGCAAGATCCAGACAGTGGCCTTGGAAACATGTCTACCATATACTCTGAACAGTATGCTCCTTGGTTTTTGTGCAATCATTTAACAGAGGAACAAATGTAAACTTGTATTGTAGCTGCAAAAGATAAAATACAGTCATCTAAACATATGTTCTTAGCTGGCTTCCATACCTTTAGCAAGCAGTTTCTACTTTCTAGTGAAGGCTTCACCTGTAGGGCAACTCAAGAGACGTCCACCAGAAGCCAAACAGAGGAGGTGTTTAGGAGATAAAAGTATTAGAGTAAGTGAACAAGATATTTCTACAAGAGCATTCACCATCAAGATATTGAGCCCTCATATAAACCATTATTGTCTCGGCAATATTTCAGATGTTTAGAGGTGGTGCAATTCCTTTTAGGTTCTTATAATGGTACATGTTAGTGTCCTAGGAGGTGAGACCCCATTTGATTTCTGCTTTGAGGATTAAGCTGTTTACATAGCATCTCATCTGCTAGCAAATCACAGGTCTTTCTTGACTGTCATGAGGGACGTTCGGAGAAGTCGTGTAATTTGTATTCCCTATTTTGATCGTTGCCTTTTTGTTCAATCTTGTCTTCTTTACACTTGGGTATTACACCATATTTGCTTCCCTTCCTTGTATGCAAGTTTAAGTATTTGAAAGTGAACGTTTGACATGAGTTCCTAATATGGTTTTGGTCATAGTTTTCCTCCTTGATGTTCGATTGTATGCACCACCTTTCCTCTATGTCTCCCGGAAACAATTGTGCCAGTTGTGTTTAAGGATTTCAGCTTCGGCAAACTTACTACGGGTAGACTAATAGAGGGGATCTTAAAGAGTGCTTGAAGTCTTAAGCACATTTTATTTTTCTTTTAGCCAATAAGCTAAAGCAAACATTCTTCAATCTAAAGTAGTAGAGTTTGATAAGAGGGTGAGAGCTACGAATTTCGTGGCATTAACAAATGCTTCGAAAGGGCTCTCTGATTCGGTTTCTCTTTAAAGAGCCTAATTATATGAAGTCATATTCATATATCAATTATGAATGTATGACATATAGCTAGAGTTATCATGTCTTATTCACCATTTGTTTGGCATTATAGAAATGTGTGAGTGCATCACAAGTTTGAAGGTAGCCCATATCTGCAGTATGAGATTTGAATCTAGCAATCTTTGAAAATTAAGATAAGATAATTACTATGAGAATTACAGTTGAATTCCATTTCCGATGGAGCCAAAGATTCATTGTTCTTTTGGCTTTGGGATTGAATGGACCAAATTAAAATGGCTCTTAAAACCCTCTTCATTTCTTTTCCATGAAGTTGAAAATGGTTGTACAGGTCCCGTTCTCGGTTTTGGGTCAATGGTGAAATAGCTCTAAATGTTTCTTTTCCGTCCGAACCCCCTCCCCCTCCCCGCCCTTACCCCGCTTGTTCCGGGAGCCCCTTTTTGGGCACTGGGTAATGGTACTAGGGATCTCTCTTAGTGACCCGTCAGCCTCGGACAAAGACACGAAGACCTGGACTTCATTTTGTGTTAGTTTGATTGAGATGTTAAGTACCTAGCTGCTAGGGTCTTTTGGAGGTTTACTTGAGAACCGGACGTCCGGAGTCGAAACCCGTCTCCCCTTGTTGTACCTTGTGAATCTTTTTTGTGGCACCAGGGTGTTCTTGTGGGGGTGTTATTGATTTTGAAAGTGGTCTGGTGTTTGGATGTTGAAGCTTGAGGGGGTTGATGATTCGTTTAGGATGAACTTGGGGTCATTGGGCTTTTGATAATTGATAACTGATGAAGGAAGTGGTTTTGCTTGGTAGTGCAAGTTAGTTCTCCCGATAAGCAAAGTTAGGATGACTTGTTTGTTGAGTTAGATTGTAAAAAGATTGTAGTATAATGTTTGTCGAGTGAAGCGAATACATTTGTATATAATGTATGAAAAGGGTGCTTTTATAGTAGACTTGAAATTTATTTACCTCGAGTGAACTATCTGGAAATTAGAAATGCTACTTGGGTTGAGTTGGGATTGATAGAAATTGACTTGATTTGGATTTTGATATTTTTAAGGGAAGTGATCTTGGATGTAATCGTTACTAAACGGGAAATGTAATTTGATTTTTGTTCTATGTTCATTGCTAACAAATGCAAAGGTAATGCGGGGATAAAATAATTCTGAAGACTTCTGTTCATTTTTGTTTCAATTTTTTGTATCCCATTTTCTCAGATTGAGGGATCAGATATTTTCTATCCAGCTCAATAGGAATTTTTATGAGTCTTAAGTTGCTAAACAGATGATGTCAGACTAGCCAAATCTTTTTTGAGTGTTGGTGTAAGATATAGTGGTCATAAAATTTCCGTTTGATGTTCATACCAAATTCTTTTTATGACAGCTTGCTTAATTTCCACATTTGCAATTGAATACTCTGACCGTCACAGGAAAACAGCAAATGAGGACATAAGACTACTATGGCCCAAATTTATTGTCATTTTCAAGAGTTTTTTTTTCCCCCTTACTTTCTTTCTGGTTGTTAAAGGAGGGGGAAGGGGGAGAGGGGAGAGGGGAACATGCTAGTTCAGTTCTCTTTGTCAAATCATTCCTTTATATAGGCTGGTCGTTACCTATCCCTATCTAAAGTGTTTGTCGTATACCCACTGGAGAGCCTTAATATAGGCATATTGTTAGGGATATTTGGATGCCAGTGTTTTTAGTTCCTGTTTTCGTTTCTTAGCGACGGAAAGGCCAGTCTTTCAGCATTTGTACAGTTTTTAATTAATGTAAAGCATTGTTGAAGTTTTTATCTGGTTTTTCCAGAGAAAAAGGTGGTACATTATCATGTAGGAGTAGATGTTTGGATACTCAATCTTACGGAATATATATTGAATCTTATGGAATCATATTTTTGTGCATACAGAAGTCGATGCGGAATAGCTAAGGTCTGCAGCCTTCTTTGTGTCTGATGGTCTTGAAAAGTAGAGATTCTGGGTATTGCTGCAATCATGTGATGTTATTGTCAACATGGGCACTCTTTACCAAACTGTGGAGTTTGCTTACAGAGTCTTCCACAGAAACAAATGGCAATCGTGCTTTTTAATAGAATACAGGGATTTATATGTACCCTTTGGTAAAGCGAATTCATAGCATCTCCAGAACACTCACCTTTTACTCTCACCTAATTGACCTGTGTCTTGCATCAAAATCGGCAAATCTTACCAAAGTTGTTCACGCACAATTGATTAAAGTAGGGTTCAATAGTCATACATATCTGGGTAATCGCTGTCTTCAACTTTATACTCAGTATCATTGTGTTGGTGATATCTTGAAAGCATTTGATGACATAAGTGAGAGGAACAATGTATCCTGGAATGTTTGCTTGAAGGGGTTGTTGAGCTGTGGCCAGAATAAGATGGCAGAATCTCTATTTGAGAAGATGCCTGAACGAGATGTTGTGAGTTGGAATTCTGTATTATCATATCATTCTTCACATGGACATAGTGATGTTGTGTGGGGAAGATTTCGGGAAATGTTGTATATGGGAGTGAAGCCCAGTGGATACACGTACTCAATTGTTGTTTCTATGGTGTCTGATAGCCTCCATGGCAAGGAGCTTCATGGTGGGATGATTAGAAGTGGTTTGATCAGGTCCAATGTGGTTTTGGGAAATTCCTTAATTGACATGTATGGTAGACTCGGCATAATTGACTATGCTTTTTGCGTCTTTTTGAGCATGGAACAAGTGGATGTCATATCTTGGAATTCAATAATTATGGGATGTTGTAAAACTGGATATGAAGATATAGCATTGAGTCAATTTTCTTTAATGAGATCTTTGGGGTATTCTTCCGATGAGTTTACTTGTTCTGCAGTAATCACATGCTGTACTAATTTGCGAAATTTGGAAAAGGGTAAGCTAATTTTTGCTCTGTGCATCAAAGTTGGCTTTCTTTGCAATTCCATCATCTCAAGTGCCATTATTGACCTCTTCTCGAAATGCAACAGATTGGAGCATTCAGTTCAGCTTTTCAAAGAATTAGACAGATGGGATCCTGTAGTCTGCAGTTCCATGATTTCAAGCTATGCCTGTCATGACATGGGGGAAAACGCTCTCCATCTGCTTAAGCTCATGTTGAGGGAGGATTTTAGGCCTACTGATTTTAGCCTCAGCAGTGTTCTGGCCTCTGTTTGTAGTATTCTGGTGGAGCAGGGGACTCAGATCCATTCTTTGGTTGTTAAATCAGGTTTTGAGAAGGACAGTATTATTGCGAGCTCACTTGTTCAGATGTATGCTAAGTTCGGATTAATTAATGATGCCATGAAAATCTTTGGAAGTATGGCGACACGAGATCTAATATCTTGGAATACTGTGATCATGGGTTTGGCTCACAATGGCAGAGTTGTTGAGGCGATAAAGACTTTCAAGGAACTACATAGGAGAGGTCCACCACCAGATCGAATATCACTGGTAGGAGTTCTGCTAGCTTGTAGCTATGGAGGTCTTGTTGATGAAGCAACTGCTATATTTTCGAAAATGGAGGAATGCTATGGGGTTCAACCCTGCTATGAGCATTACACTAGCCTTGTGGACTTATATTGCCGTGCTGGCAGGTTTGGTGAGGCAATGCAGATGGCTTTTATGATGCCTTATGATGCAAATTCTGCAATTTGGGAAACATTACTTCACGCATGTGTAGGTCATGGAGATGTGACTCTTGCTGAGAATTTAGCAGAGAGACTGATGGAGATGGAGCCGCAATTATCTCTACCTTATGTGGTATTGGCTCGTATATATGAGATGAGGGGCCAATGGGAGGACACAGTTCGCGTGAGGGAAGCCATGAAGAGGAATACTGTGAATAAAGTTGCTGGATGTTGTTGGATTGTCGTTAAAAGCCATGTATATACATTTACGGCAGAACAGTTGCAGCATCATGCAGGCAAAGATATTTACTCTATTCTTAGATTACTGACCTGGGAGAAAGGTGAAATGATGCCAATGGAAGTTAATGAGGTCATTATTGATGATGGAATAGTGAGAAACGAATACCTCAGCATGATGTGAATCCTTCTCCTGGTACTGTTCCAAGATGAATGCAGCTGTTTCTTAAGAAATCCAAATCATTGGTGCAGATTTCGAGGTTGATGTGGGTGCATGTCCATCTCTTGGGTCACATTATACATCTTGCATGGTTCCATGTTGAAGTAAAATCCTTTATGGGTGAACAGAAGTGAATAGATTTGCTGGAATTTTTTGCCATATGCTTTTGGTGCTTTTGGAGTGTCTTCTGCTTGTTCTATTGGATTGCTTCTTTGAACACAGGTTCAGAAGTCCCTAAATCCAGTCATTATGTGCCTTTGTGGATTATTTATATATTCATGGTATTCACGAATCACAATCACAAGCTTCTAGTTTTATTTTCAGACTGAGGAGATAGTGAGTAGGGACTCCCTATGTTTTGCAAAAACGTCACTGATTGGGATTAATCTTGTTCTTTCTCACATGTTCTTATCCTCTTGCCCTTTTTTTTCATTCCGAATATCTACCTCATAGTTTTAAAGATGGTAAAGCAACCAGGAAGTTCTGTGGTGTCTTATGTTTTTGTGATGGATTGCATTCACTTGTTGGAGGGGAATAATCTTAAAATTAATTTGATTAGAACTCTTATGTCTAATGAATCAGATGACTCGCTCAAAAAGTATTGGTGTTTATATTTGTTTCAGTAACACGGATTGTTTGAATATAGTGTTGCTACATTTATGATTTCGCATATTTCTTGTTTATGTGGGATTGTCATTCTCACTCCATATAGTCTGAGGAGCTTTTCATAGTAAGTTTGTCTCGAAATCGACCAAGGGGGAAATTTTGTGTGTGAGCCTTCGACGTTGGAAGAGATGAGAAAGTTTTAGATCACTTATGATATTGTATTAGTTTTTTATATCTCATGTCTGTTCTGCATTTGTTTTTCCTCAGTAATGCAAGTGATACTATGGATAAGTTGCTGTTTCTTAGTGAACCTGAACTTCTGAAAGACTTGGTCGATCTTGATGTTTGCATTCAGACGGATAACGATAATGACATCGTTAAAGATTGACTATACATATAGTAATTCCCCATTTTTAGGGGGTTAATTTGTGTTCAATTTGCACGGGGAGACTGGAATTGGCTTGGCTGGTCGAGAACTTGTTGATTGCCTTGAAACTATTGCGCAGGGTGGAGCAGCTAAGCTCTTCAAGGCATTAAAGGTTAGTATTGTACTGATTTTGTGTTTAATGCATTTATTTAAGATATTTAAGTTTTGTAAAGAATTTTCATTTCATAGGATAGGTAAGACGCTGGGGCAGACAATAATTTCATTTTATGTTGGTTTTTATCTTGCATTTTTGGCGCTGATAAAGTTAATACTTGTACTACTTAAAATCTAAAGAACTTGTCATTTTTATTCATGTCTTTATCTCAAATTATCCACTACATTGCACAAATCACATCTTTTTTGTTTGAAGGTGCAGGTTGCCCAACTCTGACGAATAGTATGTGTGGTAGGAACTAGATTTACGTTGCCTCTCAAGGTTGGCTGTGGAACTGCTTCTTATTTAATCGAATTTGTCTGTACTTTAATATGCTATTATTACTAACTAAACCACTACAATCTTTATTGTCGATTTCAGGGTGATGACAAAGGATTTGCACCTCCAGAGAGGGTCCGTAATCTTGTGAAAAACTATTCACATTTTATTTAGTTTCGATATATTCATGGCTAGAGAAGGGACATACAAAGGAGGTACGTTCTGGCTTACCTTGGTCAAGTTTCATGTATTATACATTTATAAAGTAGCCTTTAAGCATAGTGATTACTTCACAAGTGTGATACCCCCTCTGTCCCTCTGAAAAGTTTACACTTTCCATTTGTAGATATCCCATTAGATAGTTTACGTTTCTAAAAGTGTTCTTAAAAATGGCAAGTTATGACGAATTGAACTTACACAACTACCCCTTTAATGAGTTTGGAACCCATGTGAAAATATGGGCTCATGGTTTGAACTGTAATGAAACACGATTTTTGAAGCCATTTCTGATGTTCCTTTCGAATTTCCCCCCAACTTCAGACCTTTCATCTTTTGCTTGACTTATTTGTAAAAAATTTAGATGTAAACTTCCCTAAGAACATATGAAGTACATCATAGGTTAGGGTGGATGAAGATCCAATAAAGCTAAGGAGGATGGAGAGGAAGAGCTAACTTAAGATGCTATATCAAGTTATGAAGTCATGCGCCAAGTGATTGTACTATCTTCATGGTATCATGACTTTGACTTTTGGGTTGAGGGTGGGAGTGAGGGAGAAAGCAAGGGAGTTTCTTTCTTTTTTCTAATTTCATGGTTTTGTGATTTGCAAAGGTTAATGTTAACCATGTTTTTAGTTTCGTTGTTTTGCCGTTTATTGCGGTAGACATTAGAGGATGTTGTTTTGTTGGGGTTTTGATTTTTCTTCTGGGTTTGTATTATTATCTATGTCATTTTTAGCATTTTCCCATCGTTGCACACCGTGATATGGTTTTACATGATATTTGATCATTGGGTGGCTGTCTTTGGGTAATGACGTGGAGTTCTCTTGTGACAGAGTCCAACATGGATGGATCTTGGCTGGGACTTATTTCAGTTGTAGTGGGATTTAATTGTGATGAAAAAATCATACATTTTTCTAAGTCAATAGATACCAGCTTGTGTCAATTTTTGCATTAGAGGAGCCTCCTTAACTATAGAAACTAGAAAGGGGGGTGGGGGTTCTAGAACTTATATCTAGTGGCTGTTTGTCCAAAAATAGAAGAAAATAGAATATACTATGGTCTATATTTATTTATTTGAATACACAATAGCTATGTGATTGAGATCTACAGGGGAAGAAACCTGGAATTCTTGAACTTTGTACGGAGGCTAAGAGTTCTAATTTGGGAGGTTCTGAGTGGGAGGTGGAAGTGAGATGGGGAGTTCGAGTAGGAGGGGATTTCTGGCTGTCAAAAATTACAGTCTAACTGAGAAACATGTCATCAGTTCCATGATTTTGTTAGGTCTAGAATAAGCTTAGCGATATTTTTGTTGCCGCTTAAGAGTTATTACTAGAAAACAAATGTGATCCTGGAAATTTTAAAGGTTTTAGAGCGGTTTAGAACTTAAAAAGTCAGAAATCTAAAAGTTAGGGACCTTATAAGTTTCTTAGAGTTTGTGGAGTTGGGAAACTTTGTAAATGGGGGGGGGGGGGGGGGCACTGTGATCGGAGTTTTATTTTAAACTATTTTTCTATTTTAGGGTTTCAAAAGGGTAACCATCAAATGTTTGCATCTTTTGCCTGCACCCATGCTGCTGCTGGCATATAGTTTTTTTTTGCTCAAAGCCTACTTAGCATATCAGTTTGTTCTGTTTTTTCAATTGCCGTTTAAGTTTCCTGTCTCAAGGAGGTGTTTCTGTATGCTCGTTATCATTTCTTGCTTTGATCCTGTTCTGTGCAAAGCCTTCTCCTGTTTTGATTCGGTTTATTTCTATCAACTGTTTTATTTGAAAAATAATTTTTTCCTTGTCATTCATTTATATTTGTAAGTTGCACACTTTCTATTTTGCAAGTGTGGAGGTAGCTGATGAGAAGTATTACTAATATTTTATGCTTGCAGCACAATGGCGGCAGCTGATGCAAAGTTTTTAATAACGTCAAGTGTAACGGAGATATTGACACTGAAGAAGCTCATCTGTACGAAGGGGTAGACGGTGTGTGTAATTTCGTATCACAGAATGTGGGTGTTCAAGTCCCTCTATCTGTTAGTATATAACTTTGGTAAGTTATCAAAACTCTTATGCCATCATGGTTGGCTGATTAATAAGTCATTCCTTCTATGAAAGTCAGTGAAACAGCAATGCTACGTGAGTCAAAGTAGGATTTAGCTGACAGAGAATTATACTCTTATAATGGTTGGATGCCTTAATTGGCCTTTTCGCTTTATGATCAGTTGTAATTCTGTGTTTTCTCCAGTTGAACCAATACTACTTTTGATCGACTGAACGATTAGCTTGGGAAATGTATTTTAACTCCCTGAATGAAGACAGGGTTCTGTGTAGGATTGTATACATTTAACCTCATATTCCAGGTTTGACAAAGGAGTCGATTGGATAAATGCTTGGTACTTGTATTGATCGACTAATGCTTTTTGCTACCTGCATTTTATAGCCACCGAAAAGTGGTCAACTTTTTTTTTTTTGGGAAATTCCATTTGGTACC
>CAAKMY010011191.1:0-20141 GCA_901111285.1 Corrigiola litoralis
GGGGGTGGGGTGGGGGGGGGTGTTGGAAAGAAAGACATCAAGCAGAATAAAACAAATAATAATGTCGTAGTAAACCATTAAACATCCTACTAACTGGACAAGCATTAAATAATCTCTGTGAAGATACAAAGAGACACTACAACATACCGTTACCATAATCAATTTGAACAAAGCCCTTTACAACATACTGTATACCTCCACAGGCACAAGACTGCCGAGAACTAGTTCAAGATCATATATGCAGACATACCAAAAATAACCTTTTTAAAAGGATCTTAACAGCCAGAAAATGGAAAAACAATTACTTTTCTTTTTAGAATTATAATACTTGCAATACAAGTTTAACAAATCAAAATCAAATGAGAAATATTCATCGACATAAAGCCAAGAGGCCAGTCCATAGTAATAATTGACAAATTTAAGCAGTTGCTATATGCTGAGGGATCATTTCAGCGACAAATTATATAGAAGAACTATTTAACGTCTCAAAAAGGGGCTGGCACCACCAGTACATACCTAAGTAACTCTGTCATCTGCAACAGCCTCTATGCCTATAATAAACACGGTGCATAATCCAACTGTGAAACGATTGTACAGAGCATGTATACTTTCACTGCTTGAGTCCTTATACCTAATCAGCAGGCTAGGAAAGTTCTAAGTGTACGAATATGTACCTTTGCACGAACGCTAATACATGCCACTGTTTCATTACTATGTGCTTTGGGAAAAGTTAGTTCCTATGATATCCCTAACTAAACAGTAGCTGCAGAAACTTTCCTTAAATGAGGTGACTCTATCAGCCGTGCATTTCAAAGCAATCAAATCAACTTCTAAACTAGCTTACTAAGAACTCTATAAAACTCAAGTCTGAGATCCAGTACTTTTCTCCCAAACTGTTCAACTCTTACAGAGAGCACATGCTCCCTTCTCACTACGAAAGCCTTAGTAAGCTTCTCGACATAAAAACCCAGATGTTTCAGTATCATTAGAGAAACAATACACTCTGGCCAGCAAAACCAGAGAAGTTATGAGCTTTATATTTTTGCTATATGAACATTAAGCTCATAAAATGTAGAAAGACAGGAAACAATGTGTAGCTTCACATTGCAGCATAGACACCAGACATGTTGCATGAGAAAGTGGCATACCTTCAAGAGGTTCTGGAATGCTGCACGCATTTCAGACCTCACTTTATACAAAAATTTCATGTCTTCAGGCTTCGAATCCATTGCTGCACGAGCATGCCTAGATACATCAGGCCGCAACTTCGGTTTCGCTGACGCAAACCAATTCTCATGGTTCGTTTTAAACTCATATCTGGAGGCATTTCATATGCTGATTAGAACAAAACTAAACATTAAAACAACACCAACAAGAACACCTAAAAGCCAGCAGAAGATAAGGGGTAAACACAAGAAAACAGCAGAAAGAAGAAAAAGGAAACATTCTCTTTCAAAGTTTCAAGTGTAAAAATCAAGGACAAATGGAACCAACAGGCGAATTACGCTTACCTGTGTAATATAAAAAAAAAAACTAAATAACACAAGATCCAGGAGAAGCATGAGCACGGTCATAGCACATTTAGCAAAGCTGTGTCACATTTGTAGGCTACAGAAGGCAAGATGTTTAGGAATTTGAGAATAGTGGAACATCTGCGTCTTTGGGCTAAGCTAGGCCCCCCTACACTGAACTCAGCAGCACAAGTTAACTCCTTTTCTCAGTAGCAACTCTCTAGTATACAGCATAAAAATGTCATCAGCACATAGAGTAGTGTCCCAATGTAATTTGACTAGCTTCAGGAACGGTGTTTTTTTTTTTTTCAGGTCTAACTGGAAGTGTGAAATATTATGATAGGTGTTCAAAGCCCGGAACACAGATACTTCTGTGTGGAACAAATATCCAAGTAGCATACAATCGCAGTCTTTAATATGTCACTGCGTTCCTTTAATCCACCTTGTCATACACTTGTCTGATACCATATCAGGAAAGAGGGAGTCGCCTTTTCACATCCGCTCCTGGTAAGCTACTTTTTGATGCTTTAAGTGGATAAGGTCATAGGAAACTTGGGTATGATCCTTGAAAATTGAAAAAAAAAATAACTAATAAACTTGTCATACCTATTTCAGGTACTTCTGATAAGTCAGATATGTCCAAAGGGAGTAACATAGAGAGTGTCACTGTCATTTCACAATATTAACGCCTGTGCTATGTGACAAAATCAAGGTATGAAAACAAGTCTGAACAGTAAGTTCATCATCTTTCCCTGTATAACTCCTGTGATAAGACATTTTATATCCCTGAGACCCTCAGACCCTGACAAACTCCATTTAATGCAATTGTCCATTCGCTCAACCAGTACTCAGTTCAGCTTAATGACTCTTACAAAGACTAACAAAATGAAAAATTAAATAACAGAGAGCAACTAAACAAGATGATCAATCCTGGCTTCCTGGTTTAGGGAAAGAATTTACGGATTGATAGGGCAGAGTAAGGAAATAATACATGCTGTCTGTGTGTATAACTGCAGTGATTACCAATGTGGTAATTCATATAAGATACACAATGGAAAGTTAGACCACCAGAACAACGTTCTAAAAGATGATACCTGTGAAGTAAAACCATAACTGACGAAAGTGCTTTCAGAGCTGCTAAACCATTTTGCGCATTTGAAGACTCTTCAATAAATCCTTTCAGACTTGGCACACTTGAAGCTATATATTGTCCAATATTCACATGCCTGGGACTCTGAACTGTATGATCAATACCTCGTCATTAGAAACATAGATTCACCACCTCTAACTTCTTCATTACATCATCACATCAAGATTTTTGTATATGTGATGGCAGTGATATCCAAACTTCATGTAATACAGCAAGTGACAGAGCTCTACAAACATAACAGAACAATGAAACTTACATCCAGATAGATTGCCTGTCGCTCTTCCCACAACCTCTGATGTCTTATGCTTTGGGGTCTTTGAATATTCGAAGAGATCATCTGCAAATATTAAACGCCTTGCTCTCCGAGGCTCAGCGTTTAACCGAAGCAAGACATGTCCAACGCGATGAAGAACAGAGGGATCCCGAGCAAACCATCCTGGACGATAGCAATATCAAAAATAAATCCCACAACCATGAGTTAAAAATTAACAGAAGTTACGAAACAAGTAGAGCGCTAGCTGACAAAAGGAGAGGGCAGAAGGCAGTGTGTCGGCTAGCTGTCAAAGCTCATGGGGTCCAGATGGCCGAAGCTGAGTCATAGAAAGGGGTGACCTGACCCAGGTAAGAAAGATCAATATAAACCAGCAAGAATAATCGGGCTTGCTTTGGAGTGACCACTTCAGGCAACAGTCTAAGCTGGCCGTGGGTTAGGACCAGCCCGGAAAAGCATAGACCTTAACTTCCATGGGACAATTATACAATATAAGACCTCCAGCTCATTGTCAAGACTTGGTGCAAGACAATGTCAACCAATTTAGCAGATTTCCAATCACTGAGTACATGCAAGACAAGCCGGAAGAACAGATTGGAAACGGAGAAAAAAGCCCTGGTAAATATACTTGATTTGGCTGCACCGATATGGTATTGCTGGTCAACGTCAACCATGTTCCCTTCAAGTCTTACATAATCGCAACTTATAGAACCCTGGATTGGACAGCTCGGAAAAGCAGGGTATGACTTTGAAGTTGCAAGAATGGATCATACAGCATGTATATTGCTTTCCTAAAGAATAATCAAAAAATCGATCTTATATGATGGGTTTTCGCTTTTTAAGAATGAGATATAAGGATTATCTATAAAGGAGCTCATTTAAGAGTCGTTTGAATGCATAATCAAACATACAACTAGAGGCCCAATAAAATGGTGGCATCTAATTATGGCAAGGATGCTTACTGCAACCTTCAGGATTAAATAGACAAGTAATACATCTGCTTCAACAAGATAGACATTATATAATGTGGAACCAAAAACGTGGAAAAATGGCAAAGGTTGGAGCAGAAATGTATATTACCAATCGTGTCCAGACTTTGGGAATTTGGCAGGACTCCAACCATAAGTAAAGCCCCATGAGATGGGCGAAAACCAAAAACACCACAAAAGGATGCTGGAATTCTCACACCGCCAATGGTATCAGTACCTGAAGGTTATAGACACTAAGATAAATCACCCAAAAAAAACTCACCAGAATGTCTTTGCAAAACGGTACCAAGTGTTTATACAAACAAAAAGAAACTACCCAAAATCTACTCACAACAACCAGTAATTACCAGAGAAAAGTTTGAGTAGATCATTAATGCAAACGCTCGACAAAAGAAGTTGCTATACATTCAATATTCAACAAGCAAACTGAAAGGCACAAACACTTGCAGAGAATGCCCTAAAGGGAATCTCGGTCTTTGGACAAAGAGCCCAAAGACACTCAAGGAACTAAGGAAGCGACAATTACAGAAGAAATGAGTAAAGAGCAAATATTGGCTCTTCTTGCATGCATATTTTCTTATAAAGTTTCAAGAGTTGTAATTCTACAGACAGCTCAGCCATTGACCACTCATCTTTCATATACATTACTTCTTTAGAGAACACGAACGTCGCATAAAATTGTCATACCAAGAGCAAAATCAGCAAGCTGAGCAGCAACTACTACAGCGGAGCCGCTAGAAGGACCTCCTGGAATACATTGTGGTGTCAGCGGATTGATAGGAGTTCCATAATGTGCATTTTCTCCAGTGACCCTGAAAAAAAAAACAATGCTTCATGTCAAGAAGCTTCTCCAGCAGTCAAAAGAAAAGGCAGTGAGATGGAAGAGGAAAAAGAAAACAGAGCAGGAACAGTATACAGGAGCAGATCATTTAGTCCCACCAACGGAAATGGACGAGCCTAACATAGAACCAAAATCAAGTACAATTATCATTCGACCTCCGACAACTTCAGCAAACCAACTCTCAGCAATCAGAGTATCAGATGCATAAATGACCAAGCCTAGGCAACCTAACCAATGCAGTCATCTGTGTACAACACTCAGTACCAACTTCAAGGCCAAAAACATTGGCTAATGTCACAGAAACCACATCAAGATGAAGCACATTTCAGCAACGACATACAATTCCTTGTATTTGACAACTTCTCTAATGAATCTCATAGATAGACCAATCTATACCATACTCTTCCTAGTAAGCCTTGGAGTGGTGCCAGCTTGTGCAGATCATTAAGTCATTAACAGCTTTTTTAGATGACTGAGTTTAAAGAGAAAGAAAAGGGAGACTTTAAATCCCTTGTTTGTGGAACATTGAGGAGAAATAAAAGGGGAAGGAAATGGAGCAATTTCAAAATCCCCCTTCCTTAGAAATAGATATATTTAGACGTTTGCCCCCTCCTCCCCTCTCCTCTTCTTCCCATTGTCTCCCTTTTTCTGCAATCCACAATCCGTAGCGGAGGGAATAAAAGGAAAGGGGACAGGAGAAAAAGAGTGGGCTTGCATTTCCCTTCGCGGCTTCCCCAACCACAACAAAGGAAAGAAAATACCTCACTCCTCCCATTTTTCTTCCTTCCAAATCCCCTAATTCTAAACAAAGCATGGTAGTTCCTTGTCAACTTTCCACGGTTCTACACAAAAATCAAATTGCTTGTTTGTACGAGAAAAATTATCTCTTGAACATGTTACCACGTGTCGCACATAGTGTGATAGACTCTCAAATGCCCTCTATTTGTTCACATGTGTCAGTTTGAGGAACAGTTAGTTCACCAAGAGGATCGCGCTACAGTCACCTTGGCAAACCAGCCTTCCTCCGAAAGAATTGTGCTATGCCCCCTCGACCCCCATAGAGCAAAAGAGCTGCTTGGTAAACTTTGGTAATTTACATCTTTATTCAATCATCCTCTCTCCCAACATGGATCAATATGACTTTTACTATCACCAATAAGTAGGTGTGGACATCACACCAACCTATCCAATAAAAGAGCTATAAGATACAAGAACAACAGAGTCTGTCCCATAAACCTAACAGTCGAAAAGGAGCGAGAGGGCACATTATCACCAAACAAACAAAAGTACATGTCACATCCATAAGACCATATTCCTAACACCAACAATATGCAATTCATGTTAACTTCCAGGAACTTAACCTTCATCGGCCAGCAAGACAGACGAAATATGTCTCCCTTATAAAAAGCACGAGTTGCCAACACTCTCTTAAAGTAGTAGCTGTCTAGCAAGGAATCATCAATTAACAATATTTGCAAGCAGCTGAACTTTTGTATTATAGTAGAAAATCGACCTATAAACTTCAAACACTATATAAGAAGTATTAGATATGGCGTCATTTCGATGAAACCACTCTACATCTTCAAACATTAAGTCTCATTATCCAAGTATTTCCTAGTTGGGTTTTTATAATGACATTTACATACATTTTTATCATTGTGACAGGGTCAAAATGAGATTTCACACTCCCAAAACTCAATTTCCGACTCGTCTACAATCTGAGTGCGCAACTCAATTCTACTAACCCATATACAATGCCACTAATGTAAAGCTCAAAATGCCAATGCATACCAATTTCACCCAAGAAAAAAACAATAAGCAATGCAGAACACACTATAATATTGCTCAAAAAAGGGCTTAGTTGGGCTTCTTTTCGTCATGAAGTAGCAAATAGTTGGTACACTTTAGCTCTACGATCGATCATAAACAGTCTCTTCATTATCAGTAACACATGGGTGAAGCTGCGTACTTACGACGTCCCTAACCCCCTCAGGTGGGAACTTAACTTTCTTGCAGGCATTGGGGTAATGATGTTGTACAACATACTCTCTATGTTCCCGTCAATCCTCCCCATTTGCTTTTTCAGACTTTGCGAGACAGTATTTTGACCATTAAAGACGCATAATATTAAATCGTAAAAAATGTAAAAAAAAATGATCATATTTCGAAAAAAACAATGGTTTTCAAAAAAAATATTTTTCATAATTTCATCAATCATACTTTTGAGTTATTAATGGTCAAAGTATAACCTCAATTCCGCAAATAGGGTCCAAAAACAAATGGGGAGAATCGACTAGAACAAATGAAGTATTCTACTAAAAACACAATGTATTATACTAGAGAGAATAAAAGCAAAATATACCCAAGAGAGAACTCATCAAAAACAGTGGACCCCACACAAGTGGCACCCTTCTCCAACAATCCAGTGATCACCACCGCGGTCGTCTCCCCTTCCTCATGCGTCCTCTTCCACTCCACGCTCCCGAACCCCGTCACCCTCCCCTTCACCTCAAACCTACACAACAACAAAAAAACAATACATCAACTCCAGCCCTATGTCACTTCGATTCGTTAAAAAAAAAAGATCAAAACACGTACACATCCGCAACAGCGAAAGTAAGCCCGTGTAACGGCAACGGGGCCGCAGGGGGCGGCGGGGGAGGGAAGGGCAGGAGCTCGAACCGCTCAACAAAAGCCCCAAAGTCCTTAACTTCTAGAAGCTTCTTTTTGTCAGTTAGTCTTGTTCTAGAAGCTACTAGAGCGATCCCTCCTGCCACCCCTAAGCCGACAAGAATCCAGAGCTTGGGGTTGGTTGATAGTGATTTTAGATTTTCCGACATTTTTTGCACGTGGGGTTGTTACAGAGAGGTGGGGTTTAAAGTGTTTGAAGTGTTGGAAGTGTTGGAAGTACGGTTTTTGTAAGGGGGTTTTGTTGGATTGTTGTCCAAGGTTTTAACAGGGTTTTAGAGGGATGGGAAAGGGAGTTGCGAGTGGGTGATTTTGGGCCGTTGGATGGGTGATTTGGTGTGGGGGTGATGGAGTGGAGGGTTGGATGTGTGGGGAGTAGGGAGGATCGGTGGGTGTGATTGTAGGGTATTGTGTAGCAGATTTTAGACCCGAGAATATGCTGTGAATTTTGTTTTATTGTTTTTCTTTATTTTATGACGAGTTATTAGAAGAGACGGTTTCACCAAAACTTTTGTGAGGCGAAATGATATTAACACTGCACAACATGATTTTTACAGGTCCCTTTGTGAGTCAGAGTTTTTAGTGCTTCTCTCACAAAAAGGAGTGAAAAATAACATTTTGGAGTGTACAAATAACATTTTGGAGTGTAAAAAGCAGCTCTCTTTTGTGTGACCAGCTATAAAACTAGCGGAGCATATCCCCAATAACTGTATATGCCACTACGGTTCAACAGTCGTTGAACACAACCGTTATTTTAACATTGAGCTCGCCCCTCGTTCGATCTCTTATCACTACTTGAATATTCATCCTTCAAATGTCCTTATACTACTCATGAGATAATGAGATAATTTTACTCAAAATATGTTTATGCTTTCTTCTCAAATCATCAACTACACTATTTGCTTCTTCAGGGTGACACTAAATATAAAGATCACAACCCTTCGTGAACTCTAACCATCTATGTCGCCTAATGTTGAACTCTATATGTGTAAATATGTAATTAGAACTCTCTTGATTAGTGTACATTCTAGAATACATCCCAATAATGTCTTCATACTATAAATGCGTAAACAACATCGTATAACTCTAAGTCATGAGACTCGTGACTAGTATAATTCTCCTCATATGGGATAAGTCATGATTCCACATTGTAAAAAGTCATTTTGAAAATATTATAAAGTATACTCATAGACGTTATTAACCTAATCAAGCTTATTACCATCGTATCTCCCATACTGAAAGACAAAAGGCTTAAAACAAAGAACGACTACAATAAAACATAAAAAAACCATAAGACGTAAATTTCTAATGTATCCAACTTTATTACACAGATATTGTCACAGCACACGATTCACACTAAAGTCGTACATGGTTAAATCAATAACTAATGAGTAAGCTTACCCTATTTTACTAAAGTCCTAAATGACCGTATTTGTCATGTACTATCAATACACATATGATTCATATATGCATGAGATTGATGTCGAAGTTCTCATACCATATCGTGAAACCTAACTTATAATTATATTACCCCGACAATAGGACAAGGAAACGACGCGATGGTACATAACGTGTAGCAAGACACCTCATTTGTAACGGAATCCCACCATATTCAATGATTGGCCTATATTAAACGCTAGAGTGCACACCCCTTAATTAGAGAAGCAAACTAAACATTACATTTTAAGGAGACAATCATTTATGTGTAACCTTGAGGTTTTTCACTAAAGGGTCCAATCCTTAATATTAATTTCTAACTACTCTAAAAGGCACCCCATTAGAGGGTCCGGTTGTTAAGAATCTTAAGACAATCCTCAAGACCCTTACAACACCCTATTAGAGGGCCCAATCCATCCATAAGGTCAATTATTAACTACCCTCAAGGTACCCCATCATAGGGCCTGAATATATCATTTTTTTGTGTGTATTGATTATATTTATTAAATCTCTTTGTGCATGCTCGTCAATTATGTTGGCTAGATGGGTTTTGATTGACATATCAACAACATTAATATAAATTTCTATCATTAATATATATTTTTTTTTTTCTCATTCCTACAATTTTTTATAGAAATAGCGTAATATTAGCACTAGTATAGTTTCCTACCATTTATTTACCCTTTTTTAATCTCATTTCTACAATTTGATTTGAGAAGCATAGCTTGTGTTCATGTGACTAATGCTTGAAGATCCACTTCTACGAACTCCATGAGCATAACATCACCAAATAACTGTTACTACTTGCTATTCTACTCCATTACAATTTGACCTAGATGCAGATGCTTGCCTGGTGGCTTGTCTAATTGAGGGGAATGGGACCAATGTTGACCAAAATAAAAGTAACCTACTCATTTGGGTTAAGCACAAACTCGCAGCCCCCACCAAAGCTGGTGCCCACAGGGGTGATGAAATCAGAGCCTTTTTCCTTCTGCAGGAGCAGTTACTACACTTCGTACTACTAGGAAAGTAGATCGAAACCCCCCAACAAATCAATCAAATACCACTGATTTTGGTGCCAACAATATTAAACAACACAGGAATCCTCCAAATATCATCACTACTCTACTGTTAAACTAATCCTTATTTCCCAAAATTTACAAAAATAATTAGATAAGACAGTTTGACTATAATTATTGTCAAATGTACGAGTTTTTTAGGCAATTGCATGAAATTTTAGAATAAATAGTGAGTTTTCGAAATAAGACATGAAAGACTAATCTATCTCACAAGCTCATATGTTTGACTACCATTATCTCTAACAAAATTGTCCAGTTCCTACGAAACGCAATATTATAATGTAAATTTTCGTAAAAATAAAAAATAAAAATAGACAAGCTTCTGGTCTAAAAGAGTCAATTCAAACACCATGCAAAACAAGTCAAATAAGAAATTAAGATTTTGTGATATTTATAAGGGTCATTATTTCTCATAATTTAATAGTGTTAGGTGCTTCAATCTGCAATCAAAAACAAAATTATATTCATGTTTATAAAAAGAGAAAGATTGCCTGTTTCCAAAAGAAATACTATAAAAACATGAAAATGGAGACAAAGTCAAAGTATTGAAGCAAAGACCCCACAAAACTAAACTAAAGTCTTGCATTAATCTACTTTAGTTGTGTTGTGTAAGACAGTTCAACCAGCAACTATTTTTCTCTTTCCTCATCAAACCCTGAAAACCTTAAACTGTCAGCTAGCTAAAAAACCCTTTTTAACTCCTTACTAACTTAATAATAAAGTGTAATCTTTAGCTATGTTTTTGTTGGGTTTTAATTAAGTAAGTGATATTATAAATACCCATGTTTTTATTTCACTTATTTGAGCTGTTTTACTGGTCTTATTTATAATTTTAGCTGATGGAAATGATCAGGACTTTTTGTTTTTGGATGATGCAGGAATTTTTGTTGGTTAACTTAATAAAGTTGTGATCTTTAACTATATTTTTGTTGGGTTTTTATTAAGTAAGTGAAATCATAAATACCCATGTTTTTATTTCACTTTTTTGAGCTGGTTTGCTGGTTTTATTTATAATTTTAGCTGATGGAAATGATCATAGTTGTTTGTTTTTGATGATACAGGAATATTTGTTGGTGGGGTTGTTAGGGAAGGTAGATGTTGATTAGAAGGTGAAGCTGGAGCTAGGAATATTATTTTTATGGATAATTTATGTTGCTTCAGTTCAGTCTCTCAGGTCAAACTCACTGATTTATTTGCTCTTATCAATGTTTTAGTTTAGATGTATAATAATTATTTTGTGTTTTTTTAAATTCTGTTTATATGTGTTTTTGTTTGATGATAATTGTTAGTTGTATCATGTATGTGCTTAGTAACTGATGACTTAGTGCTAAATGTTATAGATTGTTTTTTGGTCTGAAATGTGCACACAGAGTTGCGAGTAAGAACCGAACCCCCGAACCCCCGACCTCATGTTTGGGGCAAGAGAGCTCTAACCACTTGAGCTAGTTCTTTTCTTATGCATGTTTAGATTGTGCTATATGATTAGCTTGATCAAGTAAAGGTTGTTAGTAACAGCTGGGTAAGACAGGACATGGTTTAGCACTTGAGCTGGATTTGGAGCAAGCTTAGACCTGTTCAATGGGTCGGGGTGCGACTCGTTATGCCGATTTATAGGGGCTGGTCGAATCTGAGCGTACTAGACCTGTCTTACCCAGGTGAGTAGGAGAAAGGAAGGCAAGTTTCACTGATGATTTGGATTTTGAAATACATACAGAGGTATGTGGTTAAGGAGTCGGCCATCGGACACATTTAGCTTATCCTTAGTGTATGGAGTATAAACTGAAGAGGATGTTTGTGGCTTGTCGGTGAAAGATAAAGATCAAGATCCTGTCTTCAAGGCTGTAGAATGCGAGTTGTTGTCACTTTTCAGGGATCTTAATCTCTCACAAAACCCTTTGGGCCCCTCAATTGCCTTTTTGATGAGAAAACAGAAGTTGTTAAGTAGTCACCAGCTTCGTCCATGGATAATAAAACTCTGTCCACTACAGACTAAAAAAACCTATTGGGTCTGGAAGTGGTGTTCTGATATATCACAATTTATGAATTCTTGGCTACGTGCAGTTTCCACGTGTTTATGTTGTTAAAAGCTGTGGTGTATGGCTTCGGCATATTGTTCTTATTTCTAATTAAAGACTGGGGAATACGCTTCATAAAGGACCTAAGAAAGACTTGAAGGTGCAGAATACTTGTGATATATTATATGTGAACATTTTCGGCTTTTCGCTGCAGTCACCAGGAAACATGCATGAATATTGGCTCAATATCCCCTGATTTATTTATTTGTCATTTTTAATAAGTTTTCACTAGAATAATGATGGACTTAGCAAAGAACTGTATCCATAGTTCCCTGGAGTGTAATAGTTCTTTAAGAGTAACTTGAAGAGTGGAACATTAACCCTCTCTTTCTTGTTTGTGTCTTCCCTTGATTTCCAACTTCTCCATTGAAGAGTGAATTAGTGTCGTAGAACTTAGAAGCTTTAATTAGTAATTGTTGGCTTTGACAAGTTGTACTGTACAAATGTATCTAGCTCTTACATTCAGCTAATGCTAAGATCCATGAAAAAAACAGTTCATTGTTATCGAAGCTGAATTGTTGGCCACTCATGACTCTTGCAACTGGTGCTCAACTCTCAAGGCTGGCTCATAGAGCTGCTTTGCCTTATATGCATGAATGTATCATTCATATCGGAGTCATGATTGCATGTCTAGTTACAATCCTTCATCGTATTTTCATCAGGTCCTGATTTCGGTCATCAAGCATGTCTTGATTTTGTCTAGTAGCATAGGGTGAAGCATCATCAGTTTCTAGCTTACTTTTGGTGTTTCATCTTATCTTTATCATGTGTAAGCATTTAATTGCTGGCCTGTCATGGTCCTCGTAGTTAAAGCTTTGCTTTGTTATTTAGATTGTAGGAGGACGATCCTCTGGGGGCTCTGGCAAGGGCAAAAGTCATCAAGGTGCTGCAAAGTATGGGTTCACTTTGGTGAAAGGAAAGGCAAGTCATCCAATGGAGGATTATCATGTTGCTAAATTTGTGCAAGTCCGTGGACATGAGCTTGGCCTCTTTGCCATCTATGATGGCCATTTGGGTGATACCGTGCCAGCTTATCTACAGAAAAATTTGTTTGGCAATATTCTGAAGGAGGTGGGTTCTTAGCTTCAATTGTTTGAATATATTTCCTCACAATCCTTTCTTTGGAGACACATCTTGTGAAAATACATCTTTGCTCTGTACTGTTTCACGTGTTGCCTGATTGCAGTACTTTCTGACCTAGTTTGTCATGATTCTGGCAGTTATACAGACACAATGAAAAAAGAGGGGAACGGGGGCTTAAGGGTGTTTTTATTTTACCAAAGTTTCCGACTAGCTTGTGCATTTCATTGACATCGTATGATGTGATGGTGTTGCAGGAAGATTTTTGGACCGATACAAACAGATCTATTTCAAAAGCCTATGAAAAAACTGATCAAGCCATTCTTAACCATAATCCTGATCTGGGAAGAGGTGGTTCAACTGCTGTTACTGCTATTCTTGTCGATGGGCAAAAGTTATGGGTAGCCAATGTAGGAGATTCACGAGCAGTCCTTTCTAGAAAAGGTCAAGCAATTCAGATGTCAACGGACCATGAGCCTAATACAGAACGGGGAAGCATTGAGGACAGAGGTGGCTTTGTCTCAAATATGCCAGGTAGTTCAGCCATTAGAATTTGTCCATATTTCCACTTTATCCTTGACCACCGTTAAATCGTTTGCTGTCCATGCTCGCAACTTGATTATATCCCTGCTCTCTTTCTCGTGTTCTTTTGGATGATTTATCGATGAGTACTTCACTAGTTCACTTGTGCATTTTGGATAGGGTTGGATTGTGGTTGAGATATACCCTACTGTTTCATGGTAATGTTGGCTCTGTTTTAAAAAAATTGTTTTGGGCGTCTTTACTCGGTTCCCTATACCTTGTCGTGGTGGGTAGGAATAGGTTCTGCTAAGAAAGCTTGGGCAGGGGAGCAGACATCATCCCCTGCTTTCATGCTATAAGAGGTGGCATTATTGGTTATACTTCAGAGTACAGGGGGAACTCTTGCTGATTGGAATTGGTGAATTTGCTGTATTTTTGGTCTAGTTCTGTATCAGATGCCCTGATTAACGAGTTTTCTTGGTATTTTAATTCGCAGGCGCTAATACTTTAAGGTGTTACGAATTTACGAGAGGGAGGGAGAGAGTAAATTGCCATTTTGCCGTATAGCAAAAGGGATCTTATGATGCATCTTTTTTTGATAACTTGCTTTGTAGTTGGTTTCGGAGTTCTCTTTCTAACGTATGCCATAGACATGTAGGATATCATTCTTCGTGGCTGGTTTGACTTTTCCAGCATATAATTCATCCTGTGCAGTTGCTACCAGGCCTTACAGATTGTCAGACTGACCTAATTTAGTATTTCGTCCTCTGATCAGGGGATGTTGCCAGGGTTAACGGGCAACTTGCTGTTTCTCGAGCCTTTGGGGACAAGAACCTCAAGACACATTTGCGGTCTGATCCTGATATAGAAGTTGCTGACATCAATGCTGATACTGATCTTATGGTTCTAGCTAGTGATGGTCTGTGGAAGGTACTGTCCTCTTTCTTATTCTCTGGCATAAGCCTGACCATGAAAGCACTTTTATCCACATGTATCCTTCTAGTTTAACATTTATAAAATGAATAAGTGAGGTTCTTGCTTTCTTATCCGAACAGACTACCAAAGATTGGTAATATATGGTGCCTCTGGAAGTGTTGATTTGCTACCTTAAAACTTTTATCATATTCTTTTTTTTTTTTTTTTGAAAATATTGCTTATAAATGGAGGATAATAGCTTTTAACAACCCCAGGTAGTGTCTAATCAAGAGGCGGTAGACATTGCAAGGAGGAATAAGGATCCACTCAAGGCTGCCAAGCAGTTGGCAACAGAAGCTCTGGTTCGAGACAGCAAAGACGACATCTCTTGTATCGTAGTCCGTTTCGGGAGGTAAAACACTCGTGGGGGAAGAACATTTGTAAATTTGGGGGTTTCCTATATAAAGCAGGGTGTCCGATTCTACATGTCAACACGGGGTTGAAAGGTTCGAGCAAATATTTATTAGGTTTGAGAATACAAGCAGCTTGTAATTGCTGGCGTTTGCCTTGTAAAGAAAAGGAAAAGAATTCTTGGTGTTAGGTGGTGTGGTGTCTCAGATAGTTGCAAAATTTCTTATATATATAGAGATTCATGTAATCGTTTCTTCTTGTCATTTGCAGTAGCACTCCTCAGTTCTTTGTCGAATATCATCAGTGTAATAAATCTAAACGTCCTATGTATTGGTTGCTTTTAGAGACAAAACTATCTTCTTCAAGCTTCCCTCTGGTCATGGGATGTACAACTGTACACCAGGTGCATCATGCAGATGTGCACTGTATACCTTCTGCTAGTTTTTCGTTGCCTTTCTTCCCTGCAACAAAGTGAAAAATATCACTTGTGATTATTATTAGTGTTTTTTTTTTTGGGTTTTAATTTCTTTCTTTCCTTTTTTTCTTTTCTTTCCGAACGGAGCACAATTGTCAGATATAAACATATTTCGAACTCTGGTGTTGAATGCCACCCTAAGAGACCTTACCATCTTAACGATCGAAAAAGCAAATTATGATGGTTATTTTTTATCCTAAGCAAATTATTATGATGGCTATATTAATTGCCTTACATTAACGCTTAATATAAATCTTATCATGAGTCCTAAAACGAGCAGCATTCAAACAGCGACAAGCAAACTAGTACTAGTTGGGTTCAAATTAAGTTTTGCCGTGAGCCATGACACGTTCAAATTTGCATCCATGTTGCTCACTTAGCATGCCACCACGTGTATTCACAGTATTTTCTCTTCTAATGTTCTCTCCCGGATTTTCTCAACTGTTTGTCACTCTCTCAAAGCAAAGTCCTTAAAACATTGCACTCTCATCTCCAATTTTGAATTTCGAACAATATTTTCTTCAAAGTTTTTCTTTTGTTATGGCTTATTGATCATGTAAAGTTGTTTATTGGTTTAAATTTCGGGTTTTAGAAAAGGAGCTAGCTTCTCTTACACAATGCGTACATCAGAGAATATGATGGTGATCAATGGGAGTGATCACCTCATTTATGCAGCCATAATAGATTGGTTGAATGAAATTACAGAAGAAGGTTCAAAGGATACGGGAAAGGCTGCATATTACACCCTTTGTGCATGCTATTCCGTGGTTGCCATGATTGCCTTGGTACGTACATATCAATATATCATGTCCCTTTTCCTTTTTTTCCAACATATTATGTATTATCTATATAGTATCTCAGTATAGATTATTGGTATAGTAGGAGTATTCTATTTTTTGTCAAAATTGTAGTTATGTTTTTAGATCGTGGTGGTTTTTATGTGAGCTTTGAAAAGCTTGCATATCTCTTGTTGTATCGTTACCTTGTAATCTTGTTATAGGCTCATAGCTAGGATCCTACATTTGCGAGGTTCTATCCCACAGTCGCAATGATACAACATTACGTTGCTTCAATGCCTTTGAAGAGGCTCCTTCACAAGCAGGGTAGGGGAGGGGATGTCGGGTGCAGTGTATGCTGTTTAAATGATATGGATGTTTTTAGAAGAAATGTTGGGTGAAATCAAATGTGTATCCGGGAATGATTAAGACATCTAGCAGTGTAAATCTCATTAGAAAACAAAAGGAGCTCAGTATATAACATTGTATAAGAAGAGCAATATCCAAAGAAGAGTAAATATGCCACAGTACTTAGGAAAGTTAGGAAATTGAAATGCCTTTTGAATGTCACTTTCTTCCTACTAACACGAGTCTTTAATTTCGAACAAGGTTTCTGGTGTCAATGCTCTCTTTCAATCGTTGCATGAGCTAGGAATGAATCTTAAATGACCCAGCCCTCTTCCTTTATGGTGTATGGGAACCGGGAAGAAGTCGATTAAGGTGGTTCGTATTAGAAAGCCCTAAATGAAAGACAAAACATACGCTTTTTATAGTGAAACCATGGCTATGCAAACACCACTTTGTCGTCAACCATCTCTATGAACATTACTTTCATGTCTTTAGCATGCTGCTAAGTTCTTGTTATATTTTTCAGATTCAACTTGTTCGTATACAAATGAGAGTACCAGAATATGGATGGACAACACAAAAAGTCTTCCACTTGATGAATGTTCTTGTAAATGGATGTAAGCATAGCATTGTCTTTTGCGTCTTCTGTACTCTCTCTATATGCTGATTTATGGATTGAGTTGTCTGCCTCGGTCTCATTACTCATGCCTCAAATTGCTTTTGGACAGTGAGGGCTGTTCTTTTCGGACTTTACAAAAAAGTTTTTCGGATCCAGCCTCATGTAATTCCACTAAAACAAGTGCTTCTTGTTTTTACTATGATATAAAAACCAACACTTGAGTTCAGAGAACTAATGTAGTTCTATTTCAGGCACTTGAAATGATGCTCCTTGATCTTCCTAGCCTTCTCTTCTTTTCTACTTACACATTGCTTGTGTTGTTTTGGGCTGAGATTTTTCACCAGGTTCTCCAAATATCCATGATTTGAATTGTCAGATTTTTTTGCTTTATGACACAAATTTGGCATAAGGTTATTAGGTTTACTGTGCATATCTTATTGCAGGCAAGAAGCCTTCCTACTGATCGACTGAGACCAGCATATTATGCTGTAAATGGGATAGTGTATTTCATTCAGGTGATGAAATTTCTAGTCAAGTGGTTCCCCTGTTTTGTCAGCTGTACAACTTCACACTTTATTGGTGCTTCTTTGCATGTTGATGACGAACAATGACTTCAGATAATCATCTGGATTTGCATGAAGCTTGCCAGAGGCCATGCTGCTCTTGAGGCAGCAAAGTTATTTCTTTCAGGTGAATTTAGTGGGTCTTGTTGCTACCTTTCATACAGTAGGCTTGCAAAGCTCAGTAGACTCCCTAGCTCTCATTGATTTTGTTCTAGTTACCTAATAGAGAGTTTGTGGACCCAATCATCCTTTGGTCCTTGTCCCCATTCTTAGTGTTGTTTTGTTGGAGTAGTTGTTTATTTCAATAAGCTCAACCTTTTGGCAAGTTGCTTAATAACATGCAATTGGTGATTGCAGTTGTTTCATTTGGTGCGGCTTTGGGATTCTTGATATATGGTGGAAGGTAATGCTGGAAGTGTTCAGTGTGATACTATGACTGATGAGGAATCTGCTTCGAATTTTCTTTTAGCTTCTGATCTTATTTGCTCAATTCTCTGCCACACTCTGAATTTCCTGTACTTTGTAGGTTGTTTTTTATGTTAAGGCGGTTCCCTATCGAATCTCGAGGGCGTCAAAAGAAGCTTTATGAGGTACAGACTTCCTGGACTTTCTGCTTTATGATTCGACAAAATTATGTCCAGCTTAAATGGAGCCAATGACTTTGCTTACACTTTGGGTGTGATGCAGGTTGGATTCGTAACTGCAATATGTTGTACATGCTTCCTAGTTAGATGCATTGTGGTGAGACTCCTGCTCAACTAGCTCAATGTTATTTTTGGAACTCTATATCGATATATAGTAGCATATATCAAGCTGATCAGCACATCTTCTGTAATTTTAGGCTGCTGTTTCGGCCTTTGGTGAGGAGGTTGATGTGGATATCATGGATCATCCTGTTGCAAATCTTCTTTACTACATGGTAGACTTTCGTAGATTGGTTGCGCTTAATAGGCTATATAGATCTTCATCGTTATAGAGCCCAACTCAACTTATCTGGTCAGGAAATTGCATTTAAATCATCTTCATTTGCAGGCGGTCGAGATAGTTCCTTCTGGTTTAGTCCTCTTTATACTTCGGAAGCTACCTCCAAAACGTGTCTCTGATCAGTATCATGCCATCCAATGAAGTTGACTGCCTTTTTACTTCGCCTCCACCATCCTTACATATTATGGGGTTATATGCTCGGTTGAGTGATGCAGATGTGATGCAAATGAAGACCTGCGCGGTCACTGATTACAGATTTCGCATGGGTCTCATAGTGATCCACTCTTTTTGCTTGGTGTATTTGGTTGCACATAATATGGAATATGTTGTTGCCATGATAATGCATAATCTTCGATCTTCATGCAGCTCGAGCCTTGAGTATGATAATGGCCTTTTTGCTTATGTAATCTGACCAGTTCTGCAAACTATTAACTACATGAAAAGAAAGCTTTAAGGATTAGTATGTTGCACAACAGGATAAGGTATTTTACGTAATATATAATATAAGTTAATAACTCGTCAGATAATCTTTGTTTATAAACGTCTGGCCAACGAAAGGATGTGGCAGATAGGTTTCGGAATCTTGTGGAGATGGGGTGTAGTCTTAGGCATCTTGTTTGATATACATATAAAAAGAACATCGTATCATTTTCATTGACAAGCATTCGAACACGCTGACCAGTGAAGTTGGGCGTCATGGATTGATGATCATTCTTGAAGCTTGACAACAAACGACTGGTTCTATATTTTGGCTCATCAAGTGCTTAATGAGCCACTTTTGACTGTTCGTGAATAGCCTCTCAAAATTCTCTCTTCTCAGGAACAACTTGGAAGTCCACCACATTCGTACCCAAAAAGAACAAAATCAATACTGTAATTGGTGAACTTTATAAAGAATGGCAAGAAGTTGCTTAAGTTTTGACTTGTAAACGAAAGATACAATGGTTCTGAGCCATAGACGGCTGGACTAATGACAAGGTAGCTAATGACAATTCTTGAGAAATCAAAATGCCTAGTTGTTGATATAAATATACTGTTATAGGGACCTAGTAGATTATTAACCATAAATTTTGTTTGGTGAGATGACTTGTTTCATAATCGGCAAAACACTTGTAGAGAGGATAAAAACGTGTAGCTACTAGCAAATGTGTAGGATTTTTTAACGTGTAGATCATTAATCATAAACTTTTATGCGTAGATTATAAATGGTTTGCGTTCATATTTTTACTATGTAGAAAGTTTATACCATATGGTGAAATGAAATCAAAAGAAGAGTGTATAATACTCTCTCCGTCCTCTAAAGATTGTCAACTTTTCAAAATGCAAAAAATTAAGGAGCACAATTTATTTCTTTATCTTTCCTTAAATATCAGATTGTTTTTCCAAAAAAATGATCACTAATACCAA
>CAAKMY010011191.1:27838-55007 GCA_901111285.1 Corrigiola litoralis
AAACCACTTTTTCTGGTTTTCAGACTCTGAATCTTGGTTTTCAAAAAAACTGAAAACTGAAAACCAACACTGATACCAAACGAGCCCTAAGATAACGAGCACAATGTTTTTTCGAATAAGCGGACAATGGTATTTCCAGAAAATGATATCACATTAAGAAATGCTCTCTTTAGACAACAGATGTATTCTCGACTCTGTACCAGGTCCGCTCCTCTTCACAGCACTACAGCAGTATATATAGTCATTAGACTCATTAAAGTCGTGGCTAACTCTAAAACCAGGAATGAAATAATATAAACATCTCCGGATTTACATCCCTAATATAGCAATATATTAGGACATTATGGGGATGTAGCGTGATTTCATTCCTCTCATTAAATTGCAGTCAGATGACTTCAGTTAATAAGCCAAGGAAATTATTTGCAGTAATATCAAGGGCGCCAATTAGTTTGTTGATAGGAAAACAATGATCCAGAAACCATATATTGAAATAGCCCCAGGCCCTTGCTATGCAGGTTATCAGGAATTAGGGGAGGCCTGTGATAAGCAAACACATCCATCAAGATTCAAGACAGAATTTCTTCAACACGTATCTCGATCAAGAGAGGAACCAAATTGAAGCCATGGAAACGATAGAAGGAAAAGCATGAACTACTCTAAGAATCATTCACAAACATGCACATGCCTAAAACATCTCAACCTCAATTGACTAAACAAGACTACTACACCCCACCTGTGAAGTCGAACTTCAGCAACCCTGCCTTCTACATATTAGTCTTCTAAACAACCCCCCTAGTCGATGCTATAATATTATTTACAATATGTGAATCTTCTACCTTTCTTTTCTTCCGTCAAGATGTGGACTAATCAGTTTATGTACATGTCCAACTAATCAAAATAAGACATGCATACAATTCATTCAAATGCTATAGCCATGAAGTTGTCATCATCCAGTAAGTTTTCAACATCAATCATGTCATCTTCACCCTCAACAGGTACAATGTCTGAGCTACTTAAAATGCTGCTGCGGACCCCTTGCTGCAAAGGCAGTAGGAAACTGTCAGGCAAAACAAAATTTGATCTACACAAGTCGATATCCTAAAGAAAAGGAAAGAATACAAGACAAACATGCCAACAATCTCAGCTACATTTTACTACTAGAAAACGATCATTCAACACCATTCACATAACAGAAATAGTTTTTTTCTCTTTCTCGGGTTTTGCAAAGAAAATTTGTTAGTATCTCTGAGTAAACTTCATCTTGCAACTTGACAAATTTTACTGATTCTTTTTCTTTTCTTTTTTTCTTTATGGTTATTAGATGTCCATACCAGCCTCACAGAAAAATTAAACAAGCAAGTGAAAGACACCAATATGAACCATGAGGCCAGCTACACACCATTAAGCTACAATCACGCTTTCAATGCCAAAGCAGTAAAGCACCTTCATCACCCAGCTCCCCCACCCCAAAAGAAAAAATATCTAGACGCCCACTCAGAAAAAGAGCCTAAAACACCAAACATGGAACCAAACAAACAGATCTATTTGGTATTATCACAGTTTTGGGGCATTTTGGAGCCCAATCCTCTTTAAATTATCCAGTTATATGGATTTCAGGTTTCTGCGGGTCAGTTTTCAATTTTGAGGTGCCTAGTCTATAAACCAAACACCCAAATACCTATAAACCTACAGAAAAAACACAGCTACTACTGCAGATACATGGAAATCAGGCTGCTAAAAGACTTCTCAACTAGTTAGACACTTTCTTCTTCTTGTCCCTTTTTCGAAAGGATAGGGGGAGGAAGCACTACAGATTCCTTGACTTCTTCCTAGATATTTAGGTAACAAAAGATCTACACTCGACGTGAGAAGTCAACATGCAAGACATAGCTTAGCATCCGATTCATTAACTAGAGCTCAACTAGGATGGCAGACTAACGAATATTTCTTTCCTTCTGTCCACTTCATACAGCATAGGCAGTTCATATTTGTAAGCAGACCCAAGACAAAAGATGATAAATTTTAACTAGCATACAGTACCTGGTTCTTCTGGAAACCTTCAACAGCAGTCAAGAGCCTACGATACTGAGCTCTTCCCTCCGGATATTGCACCATGGACTTTACCCTAACAAGAGCTTTCTGTAGCCGTTCCTCAGTCTGTTTCCTTCCTTCTTTCAGATAATCATAATCATCCTCTTGAGAAGGCTTGCTTTGCGTCTTAGTATGAGTATGAGTATCAGTCTGAGTGATAGGCGCTTTGAGTGCATCAGGACGGAACCCACGCAGTCCAGTACCTTTTCGTCTCCATCGCAGAATCACTTTCTCCAGTATCCCCACTGACCAGACAACAGTTTTGTATCTTTTCCTCACCTGATGACCTCTTACATGGGCCTTGACAAAACAAACTATGTCAGATGTGATACACAATAATTATGCAACGTTTCAAATAGAATGTGACCCATAAGAAGTCTATATTCCACAAAAACCAAAAAAAAAAAAAAAGGTTTTTGTTTCCTTTTACTCCTAACAGTTTTCAACATCTTAAAACACACATAAAATAAAAAATCTTAAAAAAAAGGCCCAGGCTACTGAAGAAGAAACTACTTTATGCACCTGTATTTTAACAACTCTTTCACGGATGATCAAGAATTCTTTCCTCTTCTTCCAACCACGATACTTCTTCTGAATCTGTACTGCGGCAGAATTGGTTAGCTCATCGGGGTGTCCAGGCTTCTTAATTTTGGATGATATGAGTGAAAGCACACGTTCATCCATTAACAAAGACTCATCATCACCAGCACAATCATTGATTTGCTTCCTCTGGAATGACTGCATCCTAAAAACTTGATGGATGCGACCTGCAGCTTGAGTGGCATTGCGAACAGCAGCCAAGGAGTCCTTCAGTGACAAATCTGACCCATCACGTTCGTCACCAGGAGTTGCCACCTTCTGTCTTATAGTTTGCACAGCCTTGCCAATAGAACTTTCCAGCGAACTGTCCAACTTTTGTTCGTTCATTGTAAGTGTCTCAAGGTGAGCAGTCAAGGAATGCTCTGCAAGGAAACCAGATATTCCTTTGTATCCATTAGCTGAAGCCAGATCCGCAGGAGGTCTACCCAAAGGAAATTTTGGTGATGGATCTGTTAACGCTCCAGATGCAGCACCCAATGCAACGAGGAGAGCTACAGTTTGCTCTCTGAAATTCATATCAGACAAAGTAAGTGCCACAACAGTACAATGTCAAGCAGAGATAAAATCACTCTGCTCTCTGAAGCAGAGTAGTCAGTAAAAGCAAGACATCCACAATCTCACCAAAGGGAAAAGCAACAAAAAGACAGGCAATAATGCAATCACAAAGTGCAACATGAACAACAAAAGATGCAAAAGGCTAAAAGAATACCTGCCATAGGATGCGGCCCAGTGGAGTGCAGTCCATCCATTTGTGTCACGGAAATTCACACTAACCCCAGCAGCTAAAGTAGGTGGGATCATCCAATCATAACCAAGTGCCGCAGCTAAATGCAGTAACCCCTGGCCCTGTTCATCCAGTATACTTGGTCCCTTTCCATCTTCACTCACCTTATCAACTAGCCAAGAGACCAAATTTTCCTTCAGATGATATTCGACCCCCATACATAGTTCATCCTCCATTAACAAGAAAATTTTGTTGACAACTTGTGGCTTCTTGCTAATACTGTCAGAAAGAGAATCAGAATTCCCAGATCTCAAAGATAACATTTTCTCAAGTTGGACAAGCAGCTGTTTCTCCTTGACATTACTGCCACCAATATTCACGCTGTCGCTATTTTGATTCTCTACCAAAAATTCGAATTCTCGCACTTGACTACAGGCAAATCTGTTAGAGCAAGTGATATAGAATGGGACACGTCCAGCACTGTGCGGTGGAGCATAACAACAAAGCACGCCACTTCCTAGGACATCAGCAGGCACCTCCACTTCCCCAAACATACATGACCAGTTATATTTGAAAATGGCCGACGGACCCACCAGAAATTTTCCAGTAATCACAACCTGCCACATCATGCAACAGGAAAACAGTAAGAATGAAAGAAACTAATGGGTTTACTTACATGGAACTCACTGGAACATATAACAACATACAGGAGTCATAACTATTAAAACCAAAACTACCTTCGTTTCAGATTCCATAGAAGCACAACTAGGTGAAAAGTCATGAATGTCAAAAAGCTGATCTTGGGCAATAGAGGGACTCATTGAGTAGTTCTCCAATTGTATCGCGGGATCATCAACATCTGCAGCAGTTTCAATATTCTGCCAAGAGAGATTCGAAGATGACTTCAAATGCAAGTCCTCGACGCCATCTAGTTCTTTTGTCATCCATTTTGAGAAACTGTCAACTTTCTGCAGGCCATCCTCTTTCCTGACGCTACTTAGCAGTGGCTGCTTTGCAACATAAGAAACACATGAATTGTCTTGCAGTTCTGCGCTTGAAAGTTCTAATGGGTTGTCCCTCTGAAAAACATGAAAAATGTACATTAGGATGCAAATAAAAATTAAGCCATTTCAGTAAGAAAAGCAGTCCCTCAGCTTTAAAATGTTTGCATGGTTTGACAAAGCCACAATAGAAAAAGTAGTCATAACAAGTTTAATTTACATCTTTACTTAAGTTAGAAATGTTACTGATTGGGGGGTTTTTTCGAGGTAGGCAAGGAGGGACCCTCATTGGGTCGGGCCTATCTCGGGCTGACCCGGTCTACACGGGCCAGACTCTTGGGAGGAAGGGGGAAAAGGGGAATAACCTTCTCCCAAGAGCCCCTAGTGGAGTTTAAATTTGGGACCTCAAGGTCACCAAGTAACAACCCCTCAAAAAAAAAAAAAAAAAAAAGTAACAAACCAACCACTAGGCCTATGTCTCAAGATGCAATGATATTCTCGTAATATCAAAGAACTCAAATTAAAAGATTACCTGCGAGCCCTGTGGGACTAAAGAGCCTCCTAGCCCTGGATTGACACCAAAAGCAGTATCCAAAAGCTGGCTGAAATTTCCGTTGTAATCTCCAAGACTATCAACAGGGAGAGTAGAAGGATTTATGGATTGAGAAGGTATGGCTTCAGAGCCTCTTGTACACTGCTCAAATACCTCTTCCCAGCTTGCTAAGTCAAGCGTTCGGAAGTGATTTTCATCTTTAACTGCAGCTCCTCTTTGAGGAAGCGAAATATAATCCAATCCAGCGACCGAAAGCTGGCTCCCTTCATACTCACCTGCTTAGAATACAAAGGGAAATACATAAGCGGTGTTAAAGGAATTTACCAAAGCCATTCTTGAAAAGCATAAATCTATATCACAGCATTACCAGGGTAAGTAGGAAGAAAATTGGAGCTCATGGGAGCACCCATCTTGTTATTTTCATAACTTTCTTGCACATGTGGGAAGCTAAGAGGAGAAGGGTACTTGGACATAGCTTGGTGATTATCCTCTGCACAAGGCATAGCACGAAGCATGGTAAAATAGAATAGAGAATTAACTTCAAAAACACCCATCAACAGATTGTACTAGGAAGGAAGTAAAAGAAGAGAGGCCGTAATGATCAGAACAAAGCATAATAGAAGAGGTGACATTCATTTGCCAGTTTGAATTCACAAAGAAGACGGAGATTACCGGATTCAATGTCTTCATACGCAGAAGTCAAAGTGCTAGCTGCACTTGGTGAGCCCATATTTCCAGGAAAAGCTTCATTGTAACTGGTTGAAACACTACCCGACAAAGAGTTGCTTATCTGGGAACCAGATGTTACTGGTTCAGACTCTCTAATACTACTCCTGTTACCCTGTAAAGTAGAGAACATATATAGAAAATATAATGAAAATATTACTCCAGTACAACCACTTGGTTACATGAAGCATGGACATTCAGCATAGTATTCTCAATGCTCTTTCTCGTTTAAAACTTAATCAGCGATACTGTGTCAGGGACCACGAATGCCAAATAAAGACTGAGGGATAGGAGAACAGTGTGAATAGTTTAAAGACCGTCTACCTGGGATCAGGGACACATTGTTGCCTAAACCTATTTCCATACTCCACTCGTATCTTTATATTCCCATTCAATTTGACACAAATGCTAAACATCATAATGTGTTAATGAGTTACTCCCTCTATCCCTCAAGGAAGTTCACACTCAATAGATAGTTTACATTTCTATTAATGGCAAGTTTTGATAAAGTGAATTTACAAGACTACCCCCTTTTCTTGTGAGTTTGGAACCCGTGTAGGGTATGGGCCCACAGTTTCCCCCCTTTCCTTTTTCGTTTTTCCCTCAAGTCCACATATTTCCCCCTTTCCTTGTTATTTGTGCAAAAGGCAAATGTAATCATCCTTGAGGGACAGAGGGAATACTTGAAATAACAGAAACAGGAGAGGAAAAGATGAAAAGTGGTGGTTAAAGAAAACTTTTACTTTACATAACAGGTCAGCAAAACGTCTACAATTTTCTTTCAACCTCAAAATTATTTCCATTTTTACTCCACCAAATCATGAACCCACACCAAATTTTAAGAACCGATTAAATGCTAAGAACTATACAGTTACTAAGAAAACTTAATTTATTTCAACACGTATACATACGCTTAGCTTATTCACTTTCCCTCTAGATCTAGGTACTATATTTTAATTTTCCTTCAAATTTAGTGAAGGGCCTCTGTTTGTAAATAAATTTTAATGCTGAATGTAAGGAAGTGGCAGCAACCAAGCTTCCTACATAGAGAAAGCCAAGGTGCCTTACCCTATTGCTTATGTGTAGCTACCTGGTATGACACATCTATCACAGCAAAATACTAAATCCTAAAAGGAATACACTGATACCTAGCCCAATCTTCAACAAGAGAAGCAAACTCTCAAGATAACAAGTAAACCTTTCCCTGAAGAACTTCCAAAATAAAAAGGGCAACTATTTGATTGTTAGAGCAAGGGTCAAAGGTACCTCAAGTTAAATAGACAAATTCAAGTAGCACAGTAAACGAAGACTTCTAATTCCACACACATGTTGAAGGCTTTTTCCTTCGACACACAGGTTTTCATTTAACTGGAGTATGCCTCTTACAAGACTGGGGAAAGTTAAAAGACTCGCACCCCAAAAGCAAAAACAGCAATACCAATTACCAATTGCAAAATTAATTAAAAATATTAACATTCTTCACAAGCATTCATCTTCTCTTAACTACAAGAGCAATTACAAAACTAACATACCTTCACCTCCAAGTAGTGGACAAAAACTATATGCATAAACTCCCTGCAGTATTTAGTGGCTTTGTGAGATACACAAAACATAAATAGTTCTCAAATAGATTATTTTCAAAATAGTACTTAGTACCAATTTCACAAGGGAGAGTAACAACCAATAATCCAAATTTAAACACATACTCTTCAAGCAACCAATAGCTTCGTCGTTGGAAACACTCGTTGTCTTCACCATGGGCATAGTAGCAGTGCAATACATCAATACTTCCAACCTATAATTGCTCAAAGTATGGGAAACCTTAGTAGAAACACAAACTGTAAAAAAATATTTCAAAATGAATAAAAAGATACTACAACTAAAATTCAAGAGCCACAATCTGAAGTTCCACAATTCAATTTGATTTTACTCTTCCTTTCTTTTCAGACAGAGGCGAGAACTCCAATAAAGCATGAAATGTGTTAAGCCTCATGTTGCCCACTTGAATAACCATAAAATGTAAATATTGAAAGAGAAAATGAGAAAATGGACTCTTTAAACAGCTTACTTTAAGCTTTTCATGAGCTTCCTTCACCGTTTTCCCATCCTTTTTCTTTCTCCAATTGTGGCTGTCCTTCCTGAAGTACCTCAAAACCTTCCGATCAAAAAGAAACAGTGAGCCACCTGTGAAAAAACGTGCATGCAAAGGCACTGTTAGTATCACATAAGAAACGAGGATTGACAACAATATTTCTCAATTCAAAATTGACAGGATCAGCCTATATAGAAACATAAGGCTGAAGCATACAGAAATTTGTGTCAAAACAGTGAATTGATTACTCCACAATAACAAACCAAATTAAATGGCATATAATGACGATCAGATTATCTGGAAAAAAAAATTGTGCTCGAGATTGTTTAAATTAAGGCTCCCTAATTACCGCTGCATGTACCTGACCCGCCACCCCAAACCCACCTTAAGTAGAACGCTCATGATTTCTCTTACCACCAAATTCCTCTTTGACCCAATCCCTATATAGACCCTATCCAAATAATCTTCATACTCTATACTATTGTCATTCTGCCGGTGTCCAAGTGCGCATAGGGGTTTAGAAAAAAATAAACTTGTGTGTAGAGAAATGGGTCGTTGAGACTAGCACCTTTCCTAGATGGTAATGCCCTGTCTTGTACACCTTCATCACACAACCAGAGATGGATGGCCTCCATAAAAATGCTTTTGGTCATACAGCATCTCTATATTTGCAAAACAGAATTGCACCTGAAAGTCTGAAAACATTGGCACCTACCCAAAACCCCCTTCCTCCAATGGCTCCATCTGTGCTATGTAGTACTAAAACCCAATAGAGATTGCATGTTGGGTAATACTGTGATAATATTGCTATCAGAGAACAGCAACAGAAGATGGAAGGCTAGAGATATATACAGATGTTGTTGCCACTTGCAGGGTGATTAATTTGTGCAGTGACACTTCTTTCTGCTTTGTCACCAACTGCTAAAACTCTGCCGGGAATTTATTCATGTAGTTCGCTCAATGCCTACTGTAAATCCCATTGACCGCTGGTGAGTGGAGTACCCTTGATTCCTCGAAAAAGGTTGTCTGAAGAGGGTGTGTTTGGAGTTCTTTTTTACAGAAAACCAAGGAATTATAAAATGCCAATAAGGATTGAAGGAATCCTAGCCACCTTTGAAAGCCAAATGGCTCTAATTCCTTCAGTTAAGGTAATGGGACACCTTTGAAAGCACCTGCCATTGAGGAGACAAAGATGCTGGAAAATTTTCCCAACCCCAACTTCACTCAAAAGGATGATAAGTCCCAAAAAGGATGCGGAAAATCCACTCAACACAAGGCTATTTGGCATAAATTTTACCCATTTCATTTGATTCATTGCATTGAACTGCTGCATCTTTCTCATTCTATATATTTCTTCATCACAAATTTGGATACAAACAACTTAAATCACAGTACCATCACTAGGGTTAAAGCCTAGAGACCATTCTCCCATATACAAAGCTCAATAAGACACGTGATAAATAGATGGCAGTATCCCACATTTAGAGATTGAACTAGCCATAGAAGTTTAAATCATCCATCATGATATCAACAAGGTCTTTCCCTTTATGGCTTAAGTGACGACGAATCGGCTCTAAGGGGCAACTCATTCTAGTGATGGGTTGTGTTGTGACGGTAGTGAAGTGAGTTGTTACACTGGGCGGAAAACTTTCAGCAATTGTAAGAACACTATCGTTTAGTTTTTAATCTTGATAATTATACATTTCAGGAAAATCAAGGTCGAAAGAAAGCCACATTGATGATACTGTCGCTGGTAGCCTGACGTTTGAAGTGATGTAACAGATATTTACTTATGGTCAATTACTAAGTGAGTAAATCCTAAAGGAGAAAGAGGCAGCAGATAGCCCCACCCAGCGTAGGAATTGAGTCCGTGTTTTAGCTTTATCTTTGTTTGCTCGTGATGGGTGGCAAAAGGCAACAATCTCAGCTTGAACCGGCATGGTGTAGTCCGACAGAAAATGTAAAGGCACTCGTCCAATCATATATAGCATTTCCTTACAGAACATAGTTACTTAAATGTGATATTGCATAAACATTAGCTGGTATAACAAGCTTAAACTTTCCTGCTAGACCATCTTGTCTCTAGTACTGCCCTATACAGAAAATGTATGTTTATAATGTATGACTAACAAGTAAGAACAACGATATGGAAAAGAATGAAGCAAGTTTCAAAGAAATCTTACTTGGAGGTCGGTTTGGCGGCTCAGAAGAGATTTGGAACTTTTGATAGTTCCTTAGAATTTCACAAATTTCAGCAGGTCGCAACCATCGATGTTGAGCTTCTAATTGTAGCTGCTGGATATCTGTTCATTAAGATAATGAAAAATTTAATAAAGGAACCAATTAATTTGAGCATATACTCCCAACACACAACAGACGATATGTTTAAAAGAGAGCAAACAATAAAATGTTAAAAGTAAATTCACCAAACAAAATCAGATATACTACTCCACAAAAAGAAAACTGAAAAGGTATTAGTACATCAAATTCACTAGCCATTTCTTGGATTCAAACCCTAAATAAGCAGTTGCTCGACATATGAATCTATATACTACTTCATGTATCAGCAGAAGCACTCAAGCGCACTACCATGTTAAAAAAGATGAACAATAACGCACATAAAAAAAATCAAAGATTCCTAACAGAAATGCTCGTAATATAATAACTAAAACACACAAACCCTAACCAAATGCAACATGGAAACCTGAAAACGCAACTTGGTATCCGAACAGAACCCTGAAATTGCATTTTAGAAACAAAACACCAAAATGGCACACCAAAATAAATCAGATTGAAGGATTCATAGTCTCAAGCAAAATCAATTTTACAGTAATAAAAAAATTGACACGCTATTGATCAACACTCGACAGTGCATGTCAAATAGTCATCAAACTTGCTACGCACAAACTAAAGCATATAAAAGCACAAGCAAAATCTTCATTACTCAAAATTCAACAAAAACTTGCTCAAATTATGACCGAATACAGTTAATTGACCAGAATAGAACATGCAATATCGAACATTTTTCAGTGAATAGTCAATTAAGGCATAAGATCACACAATTCAATACATACATAAAAAACATCCAGTATAATTTCATTCTAAAAATAGTCTGCTCAAATCCTCTCTAAGCAAAGCAACAGTTCACTCAAACACCACTATTGTACAATCGCCGGACAAAATAAACTCGTCAAAGCAATTCGTTACTGAAAACAATATACACTAGCAGAAAAACTGCGAAAAGAATCATCGCAGTTTCTTTTTAGAAAATCAATAATTCACTACACATGCAACTATGTTTAATTTGACCAAAGAAATGACTAAAATGCCACTGAAACACAGTGATCATAATCAAAACATTAAGCAGGAATAAGAAAGATAAAATAACAACTGAATTAATCATCATTACTAGCTAAAGCACGACTAAAAATTCTAAACACAAAAAAAAAAAGGAAATTAGGTTGGGAAGATAGCGAGTGTTCAGACCTAAACGAATACCAGGATTAACAGATCCTCTAATATCCGTCATAACTAACTTAAATTTACTTAAGTTGCACAAACTAATAATAAATCGTCGTCGGAGATAAAAGAATGTCTGTTTGGTGGTGTAAGTTGCGTAAATGAGATTTTTTATTTATTTTATCTTTTATTCTTTTGGGGTTTTGGGGGAAGAAGCAAGGAAGAAGGGAAAAAGGAGTGTGATTAGGATGACTTTCTTATTTATAGACCCGGGGGTGGGGTGGGAGCTGGTGAGCTTAGCTTATTTTAGCCTCACTTAGCTGAGTTGTTTAGTCTGCTTTTTTCACGTGACCACTATTCCAGTTTTCCAGCCGAGTAGTAAGAGTTTTCGGACGCGATTTTCACCTTTTCGGTGCGCAGTCTCTTCGGCCTTTCCGGGTCAGTTTCTACCTCTCTTTACATTTCTTTTTTCTTTTAAGAAAAGGTAAATTAATTGAGAAAATTTTTTTTTGGTACTAAAATTGATTGAGATTTAATACTCAAGATTGGTCTATTTTGAATAAGTTGGCCTTGGATATTTATTTTTTTGACAATTTAATCAGCTTTGATTTTGAGAGAAGGTCATCAAAGAAGGAAAATAGAAAATGTGAGTTGAGAGAAAACATTGTTCTAAACCTTTCTATTTACCTTAAAACAAAATGTGATAAATTGAGATTTAACACTCATTATTGGTCTATTTTTAACGAGTTGACTTAAATAATTTTTTATTTTTTTTGACAAATTCAGAGATAAGGTTATACGTAGTTTGATTGGTAACTTAAAAAAAATGTCAATTTATCAAAAAATGATTGAACGTGAGACAAGAAGAAGGAAGATAGAAAATGTAAGTTGAGAGAAGGCCATCTTTACATTGCTTTAAACTTTTCTATTTTCCTTGAAACTAAACGTAAATAAATAGAGATTTAATACTCATATTTGGTCTATTCTTATTGAGTTTGACTTAAGGTCTTCTTTTTTTTTTTTTGACAATTTAAAGTAACTTTAGTTTTGAGAAAAGGTCATTCGGATTTAAACTGGTAAGTCAAAAATCAATGTCAATTTATCGTAAAAGGATTGGAATCGTGAGTTTCACTTCACGATTACGTTATGTGCCGCAAATGGGTAGCTATGTTAACTTTAGAAAACATGCGTGTAGATCTCTAAAATAGCGAGCAAAATGTGTAGACAAATGTCACATTGGCACACATAAAAACATACTCAATGTCCGCTAAAAAAACAATATCAAGTGCTCTAGTGAGGCTGTGAGGGGTTGAATGAAAAATCACTGGGAATTTTACCACCTTTAGACTAGTTGAATGAATACATTGTATGGGCTTTTGGCCTTTGGTTTGTTAGGCCCATTAGGTATTACAATGGTGACCTCAACATTAAGTCGTTTATGAGTAAGTTAATAGTCTGACCAGGCTACCTACGACGAGACTTATTTCTCCACCAACTCATGGGGCGATGGGATCCCAATAATCAAATTGTTTGGTGCTTGCATTGCCAATACAACATAGTTGTATAGAGCTACTATCCACTAGAAAAACAATGCACATAACACGAGCGTGTAAAAAGTAAAGACTGAATATACCACATGCTTACTTTGCACAAATGGGAAGTGGGTAATAAGTCAAGCCCAGTTTATCACATAATACCATATTTTGCTATACAACACCATATTACAACGTGTGGTAGCTAGTGAGGTTTTGATCAAGGCCATGCGAGTGATGATATTTGGACCTTAGTATTGTGAGTAGAACACTCGATTGACAACATAAAGTAGTTCTCAAATGGCATATGGTACGTTATATCCATTATAGAGGTAGGTTATGATTTCACTCCTTATCAACCATGTGTCAACTAACAAGACAAAGCCAAAACTTATCGCCGATATAGGTATGTTTGGAGGCTAAGAGTATGATAGTCGACTTGGGTTGATTTTGGTGGTACGCACAAAGTTACATTCGAAGCATATAACTATTGACGACCCAAAAAGGTGTTACTACGAGAAATGATAGTGGAAGAATGTAAACCCACATTGTATGTGTTGTGTACAAGTATGAAATTGATGATAAGAAACGAGAAAAGATAATGAAGTTCGAGTAATACAAATAGTATTTGCACAAATAGTATAAAGATTAGCGGGGTAGTTAAATTATAGGAAAATAAGGTGATAATGAATGGAGAAACTGCTTGTTAAAAGCAAACTATTGATTTTCAAAAATCCACACACTCTTTACTCCTCCCTTGCCTCCACCCCCTTCCCACCCAGTTCCCTTCCACTTGAACATTTTTTACTCTTCTGAGGCCCAATGTTAGTTACCACTAACGGTCCTTCAAAAAAAAGGAAAAGAAAACCAATACTAAAAATGATGTTGTATCCTATCTTAATTTCATTAACTACTTCCTTTATCTCAAAGTAAGTGTTTTAACTTGTTTTTGTAGTCAAACTTGTGAAACTTTGACGATAAGTTTATAATAATAATGTAAAGTACTACATATTATTTTAGTATGACCCTAAAACTATTATTTGTCTTCAAAAACTTATTTACGTATATATCCAATTCATAGCTAAACTAATACATTTCTAGAAAAAATAATGATAAAAATGTCATCTTAGAACCGTGAGAAGGAAAATAAGAATCATAGTATCGGATAGCATACTTAATGAAGCATCTTTTGCATCAAATGAGCTAACTAAAAAAAACTATACTAAGCCCATACACTAGCAATAAATAACCCATTGGTCCACTCCACACTCTTTGACCAGCCCAAAACAGAAATCTCGCACTTGAACAACATTTGACCAGCATGATTAACCTTCTTACCCAAGAAAGGCAAGAAGACCCACAAAAACTGGGGCATATTACCGTACATCCAGCAGCATTTCCAGTAAACTTGGAGCAAAAGCAAGTGGCATACCCGTAATTTTCCCTACTTCCCAACCCCATTTCCGTCCTTTCTCTAGGCAGCTACTACTGTTTCTAAGCTCCAGCTCACCCGCCACGCTGTCCGAACGAATAGTCTTGTCTTTTATATAAAACCTTACAATTAGTCAAATTTATTTAGTTTAAATAATTCATTTTATTTAGTGTTAAAAAAATAATCAATTTAATCAATTTCGTAAACATATACTTCGTTTCTACTTAAATTTACACAGATTTATATGGTCCAAGTAGTCATATTTCTATTTAGTGTTAATTAAATGATAACTATTAGTCATTTTTTGACCACATTTAATCATAAGCTAAAATTACACAGATTTATTTGGTTTAAAGCAGCAAGATTTTATTACATTGTTCATAAATGTTATCATTTTAATCCATTATGTGATAAATTAGAGAAGATTGTTTGCTTAAAGTCCTCAGATTTAACGACAGTAATAATGTTAATAAAAAGTGATCATTTTAACGCATTTCGTAACCACGTGAATATTAAATTAAAATTAGACCGTCTTTTTAAATAATTCGCAGCCCGTAAAACACCTCTCCGTAAAATTACCATCCTACCCCTCACCCTAAAAAAATATAAAAAAAACCCCACCCCAACTTTTGTCCTTTACCCAGCATTTCCTCACCGAGTCAACCCCCCTTTAACTCACTGAGTTGACTCAGCCATGAACCGTCTACTAACTCGGTCCTTGTTACTCCGCGCTTCCTCGGCGCTAAACCCCTCCGCCGCCGGAAACCCTGCCGGAAAGACGATCCTCGCCGGTGGTGGACAGGAAATGAAGTGGAGTATGGGCGTGACGGAGTGGCGCCGGAGCATGACGTCATCGTCGCCGGAGAATGAGAAGAAGAGAGAGAAGGAGGAGAAGGAGGGGAAGTTTACGGCGGTAGACGAGAAGACGAAGAAGGAGAGTGATCTTGAGGTTGTTTCGAGTTACTGGAGGGTTCATAGGCCGGAGATTACTGCTGATGACGGTACTAAGTGGCGTTGGAATTGTTTTATGGTATAATCTCTGTAGTTTCGTTGATTTTCATATATTTTGATCGAAATTATATATATTATTGTGTGATTACTCTGTTTTGTTATATGATATACTCTGTTTTATTGTGTGATTTTTTAATATAGTTACTCTAGTTGTATTTCGAATCTTCGCACTGTATTTTATTTTGAGAATATGTTCAAAATGTTTGTGTAGCGGAATATATTCATTTCTTGCGTGTTGAGTAAAAGTTGTGGAGTATTTGATGTGTTAGTGATTAAATACGGTGTTGTTTAGAGTGTCGAAGAGTGTCCGACACGAGTACGGATCAGAGGATCGGACACTCGTGAGAATTTTTAGGTTAGTGGTTGGATACGTTGTTATTTAGACTTGTCGGAAAGTGTCCGATACGGTGGTGCGTTTAGCACGATTCTTTATAAATTATGCTGCTAAGTGTCGTAATTGACGTTCTAATGATTGGACACTGTTTATACCTAGGCTTGTAGAAGAATGGCCAATGGGAGTACGGATCAGAGGATTGGACACTCGTGAGAATTTTTAGGTTAGTCATTGGATACGGCGTTATTTAGACTCGTCGAAGAGTGTCCGATACGGTGTTGCGTTTAGCATGACTCTTTATAGATCATGCGGCTGAGTGTCGTAAAATTGACGTTCTAATGATTGGACAGTGTTTATACTCAGGCTTGTAGAAGAATGTCCGATGCGAGTACGGATCAGAGGACCGGACACTTTTTATTAGTTTAGTTTTTTGTGAATCGGAGTAGCGGCTCAGTGTCGTAAATGATGTTTTAATGATTGGACACTGTCTTTACTCAGAATCGTAGAAGTGTCCGATGCTAGGGGGGAGATCAGTGGACAGGACACTTGTGGACTTGCAAGAGAATTTCATTAGGTTAGGTTTTATAAATCATTCGGCTGAGTGTCATAGATGATGTTCTAATGATTGGACACTGTTTTACTCAGATTCGTAGGAGAGTGTCCGACACGAGTAGGGACAGAGGATCGGACACTTGTGGACTGTTAAGAGGAACTTATTAGGCTAGGTTTTGAAAATTATATAAACGCGGCTCAAGTGTCGTGTCGGAAGTATGTCGTATTCGGTACAATAATCCTTGGGGTTAGAGGCATTGGCAAATCTGACAACAAAATATCAGGGTAGCTATATTACAGTTTAGTACTATTTTTTACGACCTTTATACTGTATTGTTTTATACCGTTTTCTACTTTCTACCCAATATTCAGTGCACCTCAGGCTACGCATTACATCCGCCACGGATTAGAGGAGTGTCGGTGTATTGTATGGTGACTAATCTGTGTAGGTAGAGACCTTGAATGCTTATACAACAGAGCTATTAAGATTATCACGCTGGTTCATTATCTAGAATGATTGTAGCAATTAGCACGCTGGACGATCTTCAGAAATTCTTCAGGATATTACTAGTTTTCAGCACATGGCATTTGTCACATGACAACTGACATCTGCAACCTGTTTGTCTGTTGTCCTATTTTGATTACTTTGTATGGAGCATTTAGCATTTAAGCTTCACGCAGTTACGCCCATATGTACATGTTTGCGGGATTTTATGGATGATTTTGCAAGTTGTTGGGTTATCGTTGATGCTTTTAATCTTGTCTTCAGCCATGGGATACCTATGAAGCAGACTTGTCAATTGATCTGAGCAAGCATCATGTACCCAAGACATTCTTGGACAAATTTGCCTACAGGACAGTGAAACTCTTGAGGGTCCCTACTGATATCTTCTTTCGGGTATGCGTAGATCCTTCTCTATATCTGGATGACTTTGTTGTGTCAGTTCCAATACTGTGTTATGTCGAACTTTTTTTATGTCCAAAAGAAAGAATGTTGGTACTTTTTTGGAACGGGTTGGATGGAGGCTTTGTTATATGGCTCTGGTCTTGTAGAAGCATTTGGTCCATTCAGTTGGCCAATCAAATTGTACTGAGTGCTGGAAAATTGAACAATGAAGTCTCAACCTCAAGTCTACTTGAGTGGTTTTAAAGAGTGAATCCTGTTAATGGGACCTACGAATGTGAAAAGTTGTTTGCATCAGAGATTTGCCTGCTATATATGTCACTCAGGTTTTATGTTATCTAATCTCTCTCTTTTGTTATCGCAGAGGCGCTATGGTTGTCGTGCAATGATGCTTGAAACAGTGGCTGCTGTTCCTGGTATGGTTGGTGGGATGGTGCTGCATCTGAGGTCCCTCCGTAGATTCGAGCAAAGTGGTGGCTGGATCAAAGCATTGCTTGAAGAAGCTGAAAATGAGAGGATGCACTTGATGACAATGGTAGAGCTTGTGCAGCCCAAATGGTACGAGAGGTTCTTGGTTCTGGCAGTTCAGGGAGTTTTCTTTAACTGTTTTTTCCTGCTCTATCTGGTTTCCCCTAAGGTTGCTCATAGGGTTGTTGGTTACCTGGAGGAAGAGGCAATACATTCATACACAGAGTATCTGAAGGACATTGATAGCGGTGCAATTGAAAATGTACCAGCTCCGGCTATTGCTCTAGATTACTGGAGGCTGCCAAAGAATGCTACTTTGAAGGATGTTATTACTGTGATCCGTGCTGATGAAGCTCACCATCGTGATGTCAACCATTTTGCTTCTGTGAGTACCTAAGACTGATCTCCTTTCTATCGCAATGATTCCTTAAGTTTCCTATTGCTTGTCAGCGATGCATTTTCATTGAGAATGAATGCCATATCTCTCTCGCTCTCAACGTTTTGAATCAGATTATTCAAAGACAAAGAATCTTTTTCCATTTGAATTTCTATACACCCAAGCAACATAAAATTTGCCTCCTCTCTTTCCCTCTGGATTCTTTTTCCTAATGAAATGGAACTTTCTGCGATCATTATTTTCTCTTAAACCAAACGGAACCTTAATGTGAAAGGATGAAAGCCACAAAAAAGAAGATTTTCCTCCTTCTAAATTATACGTTTGACAATTTGTACTCAGGACTTGAGATGTAGCTTGAGATATAAGTTTGATTTTTCTGTTGACATTCTGCATTTTTCCATCTTGTCTTTGCTCCATTAGTTTCACGCATGGCACTCCTTACAAGATCATTGTTTGGTACCATGTTGTGTATTTTGACCTGCGCATTCCAAGTTCATTAAGTTGACATAACATGCCACGCCATGATGATGAGACATCCGGTTTTAGTATTTTATGGTCTCCGAGTTCATTGTTTACGTATGACTATACCTTGGGTGTGAAACTGATCAGATGTTGTTCTATGCTACAGGATGTCCATTACAATGGGAAGCCACTGAAAGAAGCACCAGCTCCAATTGGTTATCACTAAGTTCTGCTTCCTTTTTGAGGAGTTGCGTTTTATACTTTTATATATGCATTTAGTACATTAGTACCCATCTACTTATGATGTGTATGCAAATTGCCACGTCCAGGAGCTCTTAATTGGTCCTCACATGTAAATTCTTGCAGAGTTTAGCTAATGGTGGAGAGTGATTGCTATTCAAAATGAATATAGATATTTTTTGGTTCCTTTCTCAGGGTCGCACTTTATGTGTGCTTGTTTGAACAGCCAGCTCATAAATTGTAAAGGATGTGAATTATTACGTATCTTCTATACCGAAGTGGAGTCTTGTTTTTACAGGTCTTTTTTTATTGTGTGCATATGTGCTTTTGTGCTCTCACGTGGGGGTGTGAGATGCAGCCTTTGCTGTGACTCCTTTTGGTTTCTTTTTTCCCTTCCTTTTTATGGTTCGATTTTCATGGCAAGAAGTCGAATATTGACCGTGCCTTATTGGCACTTTTGAACCAATCTTAATCCCAGCTTCCTGATGTGCATTGCCCCTTCTGTATGTAATAAGGAATAACCCCTCATACAGTCCACATTTGAATCTTTCGGGACTGTGGAGCTAGGCCAAAGGGGCTACTGCAATGATCCCTGCACCCAATCCCTACTACTCTCGTTCTCTAAACATGCTGGCTGGGAGCAGATCTGCGATTGTGCCTTTCGAATACCGTTCACAAAAAATCGCTAATATAACAGTAAATACGTCACAACTTGGCAGTAATATAGAGTGTTTTGTCCCTACATTGAGGGCTAGATGATCAATCAAAATGAAATAGGAACCTGATCCCTTAAGCATTCCACTATTCTCTATTCATACACTTAACACATTCACTCTAAACTTAGTGTATACCGGAAGATATGTCTTTCATCTATATATTATCTTGTCGGTCGACTAGAGCATCTGCGCATCTCTACAAACTGTTAGTCAGTTGAACAAGTGCGTAACTTAGGAAAGGGAACTGATGGCCCAAAGATCAGCTATAAAGCACGGCTTGTTACTTCATGCAACAGACTCGTGTGCAAATGTTAAAAGGAGAGGGCGGGGCGGGGGGGGGGGGATTCAGCTTTCCGCAGACCAGCAATGAGTCTGTTAATGTCGAAGTGTTCCCTTCTCTTCAAAGGCCAAACTGGTCGAGGCTTACTGTTCAATTTCACTTTCTACTGTAGAACCGATTTCCCTTGTACAATCATGATGCATTTTTCAATTTAGAATTGGCATATGGTCCTCCCGACTTCTCATCTTTAGCAACTAAAACTTCAAGTGTGGACTGACCTGTCAACAAAGATATCTCAGGACCTCGTGTTTCTTTCGATGCAAATCTCAACCGCAGAAGCAAAGAATTTGTCATCACCCCAACCGAACTCAAACCCATGAGAGCTCCAGCAATTGAAGGAGTCAGCATTATCCCTGTAACTGGCAGCAACATCCCTGCAGCAATTGGGAGTCCCACAATGTTGTAACCAAATGCCCACCAGAGATTTTGCTTTATAGTCTTCATGGTAAGTTTGCTGAGTTCCAAGGCATCAAGTACTTGTGTAAGCCTGTTGCCCATAAGCACAATAGAAGATACCTCACTGGCAGCTCCAACACCACCACCCATGGCGACCCCAACATGAGATGAAGCTAGGGCAGCTGCATCATTGATGCCATCCCCAACCATGGCCACAATGTTCTTATCACTCTGTAGTTGACTAATAAATTTCTTCTTCTGATCAGGTTTTACTCCAGAGAAAACCTTGTCCTTTGGTATGCCCACAATGGAGGCAACATGTTCAGCTGTGCTCCTTTTATCTCCTGATAGCATGTAGACATCTATCCCTTGATTGAATAAAGATTGGACAACGTGTTTGGCATCTTCTCTTATCTGATCTTCAATGTAAATAAGGCCAGCAAGATTTCCATCTACCCCAACATAGACAACCGACTGATTTTTAAGCTCCTCTAGCTCTTGAAATGAGTTCTCCCCAACTCCATGCCTCTGAAGCCACTCCAATGTCCCAACAGCAACCCTTCGATCTCCAACAGTTGCCACTGCACCAGATCCTGGCTCCTCTGTGAATGTACCATCAACAGCTTTGACCTTATGGGGACCAACAGACCGAGCAGCTTCCACTATAGCTTTTCCAACTGGATGTATAGTATTTGATTCTACACCAGCGGCTAACTGCAACAACTCAGCTTCTGAGAAGTATACTGAATTATGATCTGACAATGAATGTCTATCACTTCCAAGGGTGACAACTTTTGTCACATTGGGTTTGCCAAGGGTCAAAGTTCCTGTTTTGTCAAAAACGACGACATTAGCCATTGAGAATTTTTCCAACACATCTCCACCTCGCAAAAGCAAGCCTCTCCTTGCACCAAGTGAAGTTCCAACTAGCACAGCAGTGGGGGTTGCAAGTCCAAGAGCACATGGACAAGCTACAACTAGAACGCTGCAAGAGAGTTGAAGTGCCAGAGAAGCTGAAGTCCCAGTGAAAATGGCAGATGGCAATATGCGAGAGCCAAATAGATTCCAGAACATAAAGGTAGCAGCGGACAATGCCATTACACCATAAGTGAAGTTACCAGCCACCTTGTCAGCCAAACGCTGGACGGGAGCTTCCCTACTTTGTGCTTCCTCCACTAGTCGAACAATGTCACCCATTGTCGTTTCCCCACCAGGCCTTTGCACTTCAATCGTAAGCGTTCCATTTAAGTTTATACTTCCAGCAGAAACTTCAGCCTAAACAGGATTCGTATGCCACAATAATAAGTTCAGCTTTTGGTGTAATGCAAAACAAAGAACTTAACATACAGGAAGGTTGATAAGGAAGACTTTATGATGGCATATATGGATGCTTAACTTGGTTAGTCATACCCCTGGTAGTTTTGTCACTGGCAAAGGCTCTCCCGAGAAACTGGATTCATCAACTGTACTTCTACCAGCCCTGACGACTCCATCTGCTGGCACACGATCCTGAACATTGATAACTTGTGTCAGGGAACTTGGGTGGTGTACATCATGCAGAAAATTAAGTTAATTGCTAGCTCTCTTACAAGTTTAGACTAGTTCCACTTCTAGCAAATGGAATCATCAGATGCAATAAAAAGTATAAAGGCCAAGTGAAACCCACAACACAACCAAAAAAAAGCATGATAGTCAAATCTTTTACACGAGAGACAAAAGTAATGGAAAGCACAAGAAATATCTGACGAATAAGAAACAAAAAGAAATATGAAGACAATGGTGACGGCCACTGCCTGTTTAGCATACTAGCATTTCATATAAAAAAACCAAACAATTAAAATATAATCCTTACTCCAGGTAGCACCACAATCTGGTCCCCAACTGATAGACTGCTACAAGGAACTTCAACAGTAGAGACAGTATCTTCAGCATCATTGACCAAAAGACGAGCTTTTGAGGGTAAAACACTCAGAAGATTGGTCAAATCACTACTAGCTTTAATTTTGGCTCTTTGTTCTAGATTCCTTCCCAACAAGACAAAGGCTATAAGCATAATTGGTTCCTCAAAAAATGCCCTCCATCCCTGGATACATATCACACTGTGAGCTTGAGAAAATATAAAACACAAACATAACGAAGATCACAGATTACTGTACGTGAGTTACAGAAAATGCATTATACAAATATTGCATATAACAGATTTTGTATAAATCTCAGATTGACAGAAGAATATGCTGTTACAAAATTTAAAAAATAGAAGTTTACCAGTTTTGGAATAAAAGCAGCCAATGTGCTAACAGTGAATGACGATAAAGCTCCAAGTCCGACTAAGGTATTCATGTTGGGTGCACCTCTGAAAAAACTCTTCAGACCATCCACAATTAGTTGTCGTCCAGGTCCAAGTAACGTGAATAGAGACAATGATAAATGGAATCCTGTGGAGTGAAACACATGAACCCATGAAGCCTTAGCCATGAACAGATGCGACAGGTGGCCGAACATACACACACCACATAAAGCCCAAGCCACTGCAAGTCCACGGCCTGTGAGAAATATTGTAGATGGCAGTTAAGCACCTATAATTCAATCAACGACAAAGCACTAATTTTTTTATGGGAATAGAGGGAAAACATAGCGAGACTGAATCCTTTAGACAGTGGACTGAAAGATACCTACCACTTTCTTTTAATTGGATTCGCTTTTGATCTATCTTCCTCTCAAAAATCTTAAAGACATTCTCCCTTCCAGGACCTGCACATAACATGATAGATATGACTCGTCAAGAGAATATAATTGTACGGAGAGCTTTCTTTCCTATGAAGCATGCTAGAAACTTGTCCCAGAATACTCTGAACATAATGTCGAAAAGGCCAAAAGAGGCCCATTACAAGAGATTTAACCCAACAGTATAATATATACAATCTTCATTTGTGAATATGAGCAGGGTTACATACTCTTTTCCGGTTTTCCCCCTTCTTTTCTTTTCCTTTCTCTAGTTTCCTTTGATAGCTTACTCTTACTTTCATCTCACAAAAGGTTGAACAAAACGAAAAGATGTGCCAAAGCACAACGTGAATCTCTTTGAGTAGCTTATCAAAAAAATTCTCAGGACAATGTTCTAATTAGAAAACAAAGAAGTCATACATGCCCTTCAGAAATGTTCAAGCTGAAAGGCCACGGTATAAAATTGCTGTAGCAAACTCATCAGTATCATATTGTTGTACAAATACTTCATACAAATTTCATTTTTGAAACATTGGAAGTCTTCCGTTTACAATAAGGTAATTATACAACTAAGCCGTTCAGAAGCAATTATCTGAATCGATTGTGCTCGTGTGACAGACTTGCCTCCCTCTACTCAAAGCACCATTAGTAGCCGCAACATTCACCTATTGACACAAAAATAATACACATCATACATGACTTTCACTTAAGACCCCACCCATTCACGTGTAGGAAAGACATAAGAGGAGAGCAGCTCGAGCAGAAAGTTGCTATGGAAGCGAGACCCAATTAATGACATACCACGCTAGCTCCTTCTAAGAATCTTTTGTATTTCCTAGGATGGAATCTCTGCTTCCTCGTCCCCCTGACCTGCCAATTAAGAACCAAGCTTGATATGAATCAATTGAGCGATATATTATACGCTTAAGGTCAGGTTAAGGCTTTTAGAGGCTTGTCGTCTCAAGGTGGAAAGAAAAGTAAGTTACCTTTCAGAGTTCAGGGGAGTTATAAGATCTTAGCTCCTAAAATGAATCGACTAGGACTTACAGATTCAAATGTGCATCCATAGTACAGAATAACATAGATAACCTCATCTAGACATACATTAAACATGAGCCATCACTGAGAAAAATGAGAAAGCCCCTATTAAATTTCCCATGTTTCAAGAGAGGATTTCAATTTTCAACCCAAATATTTGACTTGAAGCATCATTCTAGTAAACCTAATATTTGGGAGGTTTGCACCTCTGAGGGGAGGGGCAAACAACCCCCTTAATATATTAACTTAAAAAGCAGCTAGATAGAATCTTTTATCACAAGCAGCTTGTTCAGAATTAAGACACGGAGAAAACAGGTCAGCAATTGATGCATGGTGCAACCACTTCCCGAGATGAGGCAATACGGTGGGCGGCAGTCGGCATGAAAATAAAAACAGACCAGGAAGGAGAAACTTCTTTAAAATGCTTTAGCAAGAATTATTGGTCTTTTGGTTTAGGTGTTGCTGTGCTCGTGATCTATACTTCAAGATCTTAAATCATGTCAAACAATTCCATGGACAACAATGTATATCCTTACCCCCCGCCCCGGTCCATTCAATAACCAGGTAATCGGAACAAAAGGTCAAGTATACCTCACATTATAGTGAACAATATCAATCATACTGCAAATGCAATTACAAAATTGTTCGAGGAAATATAACCAACCTCGAAGATTAGACTCGAAGCCACAGTTCGTCAAATGTTTTGCAAGCATCTCTCCCAACTCCTGTCGCCAATTCGGCACCTCCTTAGCTTCAGATGCAGGCCAAACAATAGCAATCTCTGTCGCAAGATTGACACTTGCAGACGAAACCTGTGGCTGTTCTTCACCATCCAGACAAAAGGAAAAGCATACAATTGTTAACACACATTTGTTGCATTAAACCAAAAAACCTCATTTTTGGCTTGGGGTTTGTTAAAGCTTGTATTAATTTAGCTTGTACACTACTTCTTTTCTAAGAATTTATGTTGCCTAACATAAATCGTATCCAGAAACTCATCCGAAATCCCCATGAATCCAACCAAGCAATCCTTAGTACTATTAATTGCGTGAACCTAAAAACAATCTCAGTTGGACACTCTCATTACATAACTAAATTACAAAAACAAAACCTCAACAATTCATTCAAAGCTCACTTGATTTTCAAGTATTTTCTTCACTTTGGCAGCACATCCTCCACATGTCATCCCCTAGACAAAAAAACAGAACCAACAACTCAGCATAACTAATAAAAAACACGACATTTTAGCAATCAATTCAATGAAATTAATTCATCAATTAATCAATATACCCCAACATCAAGCACAATAGCATCGGGCGAAAGCGCGGAAACATCCTCACCCCCACCAGCAACTCCACCCCCAACCCTGGCCCCACCGCTCTCGGCCCCACCATCACCACCTCCACCGCCCCCTCCAATCCCACCCTCTCCGCCACCTCCCCCAGCAGCCAAGCTGGAGAGGCACCGCGCGGGAGGGACCGCGCCCCGGATGACGCGGAGGGAATTAAAAGGAGTTGGGAATGAAGCGGCGAGGCGGCGGGTGAGGAGGGAGGGAGGGGAGGAGGCGGCGGAGAGGCGGCGGAAGTGGAGGAGGGAGAGGATGGTGGGGGAGGAGATTGGTTTGAGGGTTTTGGAGAGAGAGAGGAGTGACGTGGCTGCTGACGTCAGCGTTGACTCCATTGGGTGAGGTAGGTGTGTTAGACAGACAGACAGAGAAGTGGAGAAGGTGAGTTTTATCCTGTTTTGTTTGTTTGTTTGTTTGTTTGTTTGTGAGGCGGGAAATGCGGTTACAAACTCCACTTTTCTGTTTTCGACTGCGGACTCTAGTACATTTTGGGTTATGCCTAGAGCTGGCAAAACCGACCCGACCCCACAAAACCGACCCAAATCGCCAGAAAAACGAATCCGAGAAAATCACCACACGAAACTGACCTGATGTAAAACCGAAATCCGATACAACCCGAAAAGTGGAAACCCGAAATTGAACCGAAACCGACCCGAGTTGACCCGAACCGATTCCACCCGAAGCATGACCCGACCCAATTTGAACCGATACAGATATCGAACACATAATTGACTGAATTATAGCTACCTATCCTCAAAAGTCATTTAAACTTTGTTGTAAATAGTATATTTTTACTTTTTCCTGAAATTTGATATACAATGTTGGATAAAATTTTGTTAATTTGATAGAATAACTCAACCCGAAGTTGACCCGAAACTACTTTGAGTCAAAACTGGCCCGATCAAAAACCGACCCTAACCCGACCCAAAAGAATAAATGACACGATGTGACCCGAAACCGATATATGACCCGAACCGAAACCGAACCGACTCGAAGGTTGTTATGACCCAGGTTGACTCGAAACCGACTTGACCCGAACCGAGCTGACCTGACCCGAAACAGACCCGACCCGCCTGATTATTAGCTCTACCTAGGAGTATGCTTAGTCAATTCAGGGACATATTTCGGAAAACCAAAAATCGACCGAAAAAGACGGTTTTTGTGGACAATCCACGAAAAAAATCTCGTTTCGGCCACGAAATAGAATCAGACGAAAATTGGCGGAAGGCATCGGAGGCACATATAATCAAGAATGAAACAAGAAAATTGGCAAAAACTAGCCTAGGCATAGCCCAAACGACCGGTTTTGTCCATTATTCACATTCTCGAATCGAGCGATAAACACACCGGAAGTCTAAAAAGAACGAGGAATGACATTGTCACATGCTAAATTATGCTCTAGTATACCCCAAGAACATGCTCAGTCAGTTTCGGATCATTTTTTGGAAAACCAAAAATCGACCGAAAAAGCCGGTTTTGGTGGACTATAATGCACGAAAAAACCTCGTTTCGGCCCCGAAATGGAATCGGACGAAAATTGGCGGGAGGCATCGGAGACACATAAAATGAAGAATGAAACAAGAAAATTGGCAAAAAGTAGCCTAGGCATAGCGCAAACCATCGGTTTTGTCCATTATTCACATTCTCGAATCGAGCGATAAACACACCGGAAATCTATCATGAAAGAAAAATGACATTGCCACATGCTAAAATTATGCTCTAGTATACCCTAGGAACATGCTCGATCAGTTTCGGAACAATTTTCGGAAAACCAAAAATCGACCAAAAAAGCCGGTTTTAGTGGACTATAATGCACGAAAAAACCTCGTTTCGGCCCCAAAATGGAATCGGACGAAAATTGGCGGGAGACATCGGGGACACATATAATGAAGAATGGAATAAGAAAATTTGTAAAAAGTAGCCTAGGAATAGCCCAAACCATCGGTTTTGTCCATTATTACATGCTCGAATCGAGCGATATACACACCAGAAATCTATCAAGAAGGAGGAATGACATTGCCACATGCTAAAA
>CAAKMY010011222.1:0-17860 GCA_901111285.1 Corrigiola litoralis
AATTTTCCATAACTAGTTAAACGGGTTGTCGTGTCGAGTTCGTGTCATAAGTTGCCGACCCAAACCCAACCCAATTAGTTTCGTGTCGTGTTCGTGTTGACCCAATTATTTAAATGGATCAAAAATCTCAACCCAAACCCGCTAATTTCATGTCGGATTCGTGTCGTGTTGTCGTGTCGTGCCAACTTTTGCCAGCTCTAGTTGAGAGTAGTGTTTGGAAACATTCTGGCATATTTAGGGCAACATTAATTTGGTTAGGCCAATGACAACTTCCGGATAAGGAGGGGCGTAGTATACAGTAATTACAAAGTCCTGTATGAGGTAATTTTAATCAACGAGTACATTAACATTTGTATTTTCTTATGGGGAGTTGGAGATGGTTTTTTTACAATGGCTCATACGAGTTATAGGGCTTCGAAATTAGGTGTACTAAGCACAGCATTAGATGGATCTGACGGTGCTTCATCATAGATTTCTTTGAGCTGTAAAAAAGAAAGGCCACTCATTCTTTATAAGCGACAAAGTACTGCAGTGTTACTCAAACAAAATAGCCTCAAATATCCTCCACGACAGCAGATTTACAGGTTTCCAATACATGACCCAGTACAAAGATAATCACTGCGATAAAAATTATTCATGCAGATTAAGCTGCTTCCCATTTCAACCCGAAAATTGCCAGGAACATCAGTCTACAACAGTCTGCCCAATTCAGTGAGATCACTGCCAATACGAAACACAAGGTTCGTAAGTTAATCATGTTCCAGAAGATAACTTGTAAAAAAATAAAAGTGGAAATACAGCCATTACATACACAAGTAAATAAATAACTAGTCAAACAAACAAAACTAACAGAGGCAAAATAAATGTAAGGTTCTTTCTCCAGACCACGATAGGAAAGAAAAAGGGCCATTCATATGAAGGCTGACAATGCAAACACCACGAAAAAAGAAAGAAAACAGCAGCATAGGAAAGGGCCATGGATCAAAAGGATGAATAAGTAAACACCAGAGAAGAAACATAGCAACAGCTGGGACCAAAAACAGGCAAGGTGCTGAACAACAGGTAGTTAAAGATAAGCAAGTTTTTTGTCTGTTATGGTCTGAATAACAGGCAGTGTCGCAGCAGAAGGAAAACCCATGTAAGAGCAGTGAACCAAGGAAGAAAGCTGAAACTGGTTTCCAAGGCTCACAATCATGACCATTTAGTGACAAAGAGACCATCTCCAGGAGAGTACTTGCTCACATAAAGAAAACAACCAAATCTACCACCATCTAAATTAGCATCTACAGAAGAGCACTTGCTCACATAAAGAGCGCAAATAATATTGCTAACCGAATGAAGATTGATCCTTGATTATAAATACCCAGATGCACTCAGGATTCATCAAAGGAATATGAACTGATCATAATGATATTTCAAGTACATGAGCTTAATGTTTTTAGTAGAGTTTTTCTCAAAAATTATGACATACAGCTTATGGCCATTGATCCAACTGATACCTCTATTAATTTCTAACAGGTTTTTCTCAAAAAGGAACTAAAGCTCTTGGTGGCGCTTTAATTCAAAATGTGATGCTTTTAATTTAGAACCTGTCTAGCATACAAAAACAATCATCAGGAATCTTGTCTTGGGTTTAAAAAGGGTATTTACATGACCTTAGTTCCCTCTATGCATGATACCTAAACAGACGTTTACAAAATCCCTTCATTTTTTTTTCAAAAAACTCCGTAATCCTTTCTTCCATTAGTTTCCCTTGTTTTTTCATTTTAAGCTCTGTAAATACAATTACTTTCAACTGCCATCTCTACTTTCATTACTTTTGCTTCACACCATTACTCCAGGAGAAGAATATGCAATGCAGAGGAAAAAAACCATCCAGACTATCGAACATCTTCAATGTCTAACCCCAAAGCTTAAGCCAGACATGTACAACTGAACGCAAAAGCAGACGTGGTTCCTTGATATTCAATAATTACCTCAAGCACATGATGGTTATTGTAATGACACACGACGAAAATTATAATAACATTTACCTTACATAGCATCCTGATTCCCTAGTATCACTCGCTATATTGAAAAATTGTCTAACAAAAAGCTAGGAAACCTGCATTCTCGTGATCTTACACCCTACATATCCTTGAAATTTCCATGGATCTTGCAACATTATACAAGCATGCTATACCTAAAAAATCATCTTGTGAACATTCGACATTTAGATAAATTTACTTTACAACAAACATTAGATATTGAGCCACCAGGACCCCATAATATTCAGTCTATGGTACGCCTATAACGAGGCAACTGCACCATTCAGACTGCTGCCAACTACACGAGACATTAAACATCTCACCAACGAATCCAACCAGAATTCTGAATCTCATCTTGTCTATAAACAAAAGCTCCTATCAGCACCGATAGTTGCCAAAATAAGTAGATTTACACAGCCAAGTGTGCTGGAATTGAAATTCTACTAATTAACAAGGGCATATTATAGTGCCAAAAGTGTATGGATTAAATCTGTTAAAAGTCTCATTGGCACTAACATGTCAAGTAAGCCTTTCCTCTTACCTTCAAAAAAAAAGTAAGCCTTTCCTCTTAATACAAATTGCCATCACAAAATGCAAAATGGTCTTGATCACTGCTTTAGACGGAGATTAAATCCTTTTCCTAGGAACTGAAATTCCATAAAGATTGGAAAATTATTTTGAGGACTAAATTGGTAAGTATTTAAAAAGCAATACGCCAACAAATTCCGATCCAGATGTGGAGACCCAACCTTCTGTGACATAATACAGCGACTTCAATTTTTTGTAGTGTTTTCTACTTCTGTTAGTATAAGCTCAATGAAGCTAATTATGATCCTGTATGGAATAAACTTATAAGTAAAGAAACCATTTCTATATTGGTCCGATCGCATGGAAGGAGCAAAAGCAACACCTTGTTTCTAATATCTTAATACCTTAAAACTTGTACAACGCACCAGCAGATAAAAATATATAATCTCTGTAGACAGTCGGTAATGCAATCATTGAGGCAATCACAATCAGGCAGTCCAATCATTAATTACAAAGTCTTAAAGTTTGGGGCAAGAGGGTTCAACCGATGGAGGGTACCTCAATCTGTAGCACTTCATCAAGATTTCTTTGGTTAATTTCTTAAACTCTGATCAGCTATGTTACTAACAACTTTCTACTGTTAGTACCAGTGTACCACAGGTAATTAGTCCACGTCCACTGTCCACCTATGGTCAATGCTTTGGGATTCTGTTTGTCGACTTTCAAATGTTCAGAGAAGTCACCAGAAAAATGGAAAAAACTACAGCCAAGCATACCGAAACATGAGGGACGATTCTGATTTCCTAAAAATGCTCTGCCAAAAGGATCTCCAATCAACATGGGCGTCTACGCTTCTTGTCATACACCAAGTTATTTTTCTGGAGACTAGAAAGAAGGCTTTCATTTAGGTATGTCACACCACTGTTGTAAGAGTTTAAACTTTTGTTTTGCTTAACTAGGGTTTATGGAAAGCTATATGTTTGAATCCTGAAAATGGTGATAGAAATTACTCTAGATCCAAGAAGTTGGTCAACTTTGATGAATAATGAGAGTATAAAGGAAAAAAAAATATTCAGAGGTTTTGCAAGATCCCCCTTACTACAATTATTATTAATTTATTTTTTGCTTTTTTCTTCTATCATCCAATTGTTACATTGCATGTGACAGGAATGATGAGACTATGAGAGGCCACGATCCCCTTCACCTGACAATTAATTCAGCAATAACCTGATGTTAGCTTTCAAATTTCAATTAGTGATTTACATCTTTCACCTATCCCACAAAATATAATAATACTCATCTTACGTTCTGCCCCAAGGTATGGGTTCCAAGAGCCATCATGTATCAGCCCACCCTACCATGCCTACGGCTCTACTTCTTATTAAGCGCTTTCGATTCCCCTCTAGTTACCTTTACAAAAAAAAAAAAAAAAAAAAAAAGATACCAACACCCCCAACACCTAAATGGTTTTATCAGAGTACCTACAATTGTTGTTTTTACTTTGTGTTCCGTAGAGATTCATTATCAACTATGCACAACTTCATAAGATACCAACACCCCCCCCCCCCTAATTCTCCCCTCTAGATTTACACCCTCAGTTCAACCCTATAGGTCCTATGCGAGCCAGTTCTCAAGACGTATGCTAAACTAGGTCTCTAAAATATAGAAACTCCATTGAATACCAAAGTTTACGTTTAGGTCAATAACACAAAAATTCTTAAAACCAACTAAGCGTCAGAGACAATTGCTTTCAGATATACCCTTCCCTAAATCAATATCCAAAAGTAGCAATGAGATTAACAAAGAATTGGACCGCTCAAACAAAAAAGGCAAATGAATCTATGAACACATCAGGATCTTAACATATGGCTTGAAAGGCTATCACTTCTTGCTTGTCTCCATGGGAAAAGCTGAACTGATTGCCAATAACAGCATATGAAGATAATAGAGCAGTTCACTTTGCCTTCTTTCACATTCTATCCATTGAAAGGCTAAGAAATCATAAATAGAAATAGTTTAGGCATGATTATATTGTCAAACTTACAATTTCATTAAAAACTTCACTAGAAGGCTCTATTGATCTTTTCGACAATGAATCATTGATATGGACTTATTTACACAAAAACTACCATCAATTTACCACACTTGGGCAATATTATGTGTAGTGCTAAATCAATCAAGTTCATTCCATGCCATGATAGGCCACAATTTCAAGCACATACAACACCACACTACATCACACACAATTTCGCATATCACACATACATGCACCACATCATATTTAAATCATCATAGAACTCACATGGCACGTATTTCTCTAAAATCATCTTAAATAACAACATAACTTCACAAAGTTCACTTTAAACCAAACTCCAATTCAAAATCAAGCCACATAAGTAATGACCAACAAATCAAATACAAATCTCCTTGCAAACATAAACTTTCTAAACACTAGCATCATCACAAATAAAAGTTTACTTCTTAAAGTCTAATTAAACTAATAACTTAAGCTTAAACAATCATTTTAAAATATATTCAACTTATGACCAAATCATGATAACACTTCCTTTCTATTCTCATACTATCAAAATAACACACATGGGCTCTAAAGTCGCACATGTAATCTTAAGGGGTTCTAAAGCAACATATATAGTTCTCTAAAGAATATAGAAAGTGTACATATAATCCTTTAAACTACACACTTCACAATACCACCAATACAACAATTTATATCCTCTTATAATCATCATGAGACCATTGGCCATGATACTAATTCACTTACATAGCTAACATCACAAAAGATTCGAAATTTATCAGACCCGTATAAAATTTTAGCACCAACTTAAAACTAGCATAATTCATTCGTTTCTTCACCAACAATAACGTGTAAGTACCTCATTTCAAAGGGAAAATCTTAAGGAATCCAAATATGTAATTTATTTAACATTTAGACATCTCTAACTTGCCCAAAAATGCAAAATTTGAAACTGCATACATAAACCCTAACTAATTCTTTCATAAAACAAATGCAAAATTGGAACTTATGTTGGGTTGGGAAGATAGGACTTAGGAACGCAAGATTGCATGATGTGTTGCATCAGGACAAGCGGGAAAAGCAAAGCAACGCTAAGGAAAGCATCGATCGCACTCACGACAGAGGCAGATGACGCTTGTCACGATCTGCGACCAACTTTTCTCCGTGTTTTCACGCGGTTTGATTTTTCCCGTCTTGTTTATTAGTTTTCGTTTAAGATATTCCTTATACTCTTACCTTGTATGTTTTTTTTTTTTCTTTCTTAGGCACGAAGCACTTACTAGTGCATTCAGAGCAAAATGATATAGTATTGGAAAATATCAAAAGGCAAAAAGATATAAACATGCAATTACTATTAGGCCAACAGCTCACTACAAATATGGGAAACTTAATAGGTTCCAAATTTACTATTCAATGTTTGTAGATCAGTAAGTAGGATCATATGGCCCCCATTCAAGTTCCCACTATCCGAACAATGCATACTCCAAGTTGCACCCCACCATTTTCTTTTGTCTTCTCCACATGTTTTCTATCTTCGAGGTCCTTCCAACTAAACTAAAATTAAATTAGTCTCACTTGTCTAAGGCATCCCTCACTTACTTTAACTCCTCTTTCAGAAGGTTGGTTGGTAAACTATGGCAAATCAGTTAATCAGTTTCCTACCAAATCGCAATCCAATATGTATATTAATTAGATATCAGATGGGGTAGGCAGATTTATGTTACAATGCAAGACATACCGGATTCTGAACACTAATATTCGCCTGCACAATGTTTTTCAGAGGGTAAGGGAGGGAGAGAATAGTCTCCTTTTTCCCATGTTTGGATATAGAGTTGGGAAAAGAAGGGATCCATTCCTCTCTCACTTTGATAAAGAAAATCCTTTCAAAGTTGGGAAGATTAGATGGGAAATCCGTCCGCTCTTAGAAACAATAAGTTTCATGACAGAAAGGTCAGCAAAACTCAAAGGTCACATCACCACTCTCAATCAAAGCTCACAAAGATTATCCTCCACATTTTCGAAATAATTGAGATGTTCAAACATAATTATGCTGAAGTCGTCGACTAAAGAGACAGCATATACCATTGGCAGGAGCAGGACCCTTCCCAAGCCATTAATAACTATCCTTGGTCATTAAAATTTAAGCGAAATGGATACTGTCATCCATTGTATCCACATAGGTCATGGGGCCTTCATTAAACTCTTATTATAACACCTCAATGCAATCCAAAAGTCTTAACTGCATTTAAAATGAAAAAAAAAAAAACAGGGTAAACCAATTCACCAGACCTCGACACAAACATTGTAATGAAGCCAAAGAAGAGACAGGACTGTAAAACTCAAACATTTAAATGCTACATCCCCACTCTCCAACAGAATTAGAAGCTTGGGCCATAAAATTAGAAAAATCCAAACAAAAATTCGGCCCATCCTTAAAAATTATGGGGTGTGCAAACATCAATAGACTACATCCAAGTTCCAACAAAAGGAGAGAATGCATCCCCAGTCTACGCACTCATGCTAAATCGAAGCTATGAGAATTAAGTATGTATCACAAAGATCATAGGGTTATCATGAATATTCATATTGCCAACATCTAAATAGGGATAAGCATCATGAGCCTGCGACTTACCATCTTAACTGCGTAAGGAAAGATAACACACAAATTGACACCACATGAAAGATTACCCAGGCATCAAGATGTTTTCCTACAAGAAAGGCCAATGTTGGCAAATAATCCAGTCCACTACAATATCTTCAGAAGAACTAGCTATTACCATTCCTTTTGAAATAATCCAATCATCACTTGTATACTGCTTAGCCTCCACTGTCTTGACCTTTTTATACAAATCTGAATGGAGTAATACTTAACAACAAATAAACCTAGACTTGAGAAAGGCTAATCAAGTTTATTTTTTTAATAGAAAAGTAATGATGTTATTAATTAAATAAATAATCTGAGTACAACAGAAGACAAAAAGTCCTAGCACATAAAGAATAAAAATAGCCCAAAGCCTCTCAACAAGGGTAATAGGAACCCCATTGAAAGACTGTTCTAACTTCTAAGAAATATTGACTAGACCTTATAAGCTACTCTACATCTGCAATTAATTGGAATCATTTTTAATCAAACGATCCTTCAAGGGTACTAGACAAGGTGATAAAGTTACTACATATGGGAAAAAATACCCTCTCCTCAAATGTCTTCAACACTCTTCGGGAAAAAAAATCCAAATCCTCACTTGAGATCTAACATCTTTGTGTAATACCATGCCTAGATGCTAACAATTCACCAACGCTCAACAGCCCTTGCTTCATCTTATCAGTTTCCAAGTGCAAATCTCTAAACAGTGCTTTGCATACAAACTTAGCATATAATGTATTCAAGTAAGAAAGTCAGTCAGCCACAATCAGTCCTTACACCTAAAAGCTAGCTTATGCAACTCAAAAATGAGCCCCAAAGATCATTACCACAATGACATCGTCCGGATTCACCAAATCAGAACAGATAGCAATATCAAGAAGACAACAACAACGCAAGAACAACACAGCAGCAATAGCTGTCTGGGGATGATGAGGAGATTCTTCTTCTATACCAAAAGGGGGAGCAGTCCTTATAACAGATCATAAACTGGTATATTGAAAAAATTGGTAGTCAGAATAGCACACTCCGCATAACAAAGTTTCCATCTAATTGCATTAGTATCCTCTTTAGTATACTGAAATAGCTTTTCTTTACTCTTATCACTTATAAGTTATAACCCCTTTCACAAGCATGATCCAGGTAACCAAGTAGGAAATGGTAATACATATACATACATCAACATCAAAGAGACTCTTGTCACTCATAACAAAAATGTTTGCGATGCGTATTGGAGCAAACACCGAAGCTACAAGTGGTTTGGTGTGATCAACTTTGTTATGTAATGGAGTTTTTTTAGTTCAAATAGAATTGAGAATGAAGGGGAGGAAGGAGACTGACATGGAAGGATTGAGTTTGATGACATTGACTCATGTAATGGTAATTATATACATGAGTTTGTTTCATGAGAGCACTTACCTTGTACAAGTGCTTGCAACCCGTCTCTCTGTCTCTCCTAACTACCCCACCATTTCAGGCTAAATTGGGTGATTGCAATGGTCATTACATTACACCCCCAACCAAACAAGCCCTCAGTGTAGCACCCCGAATATTAGTTCCTCAAACCTATAGAAAGATTCAACAATGATAATCCCGTAATATTATATCACCATCATCTTCTTCTTCTACTACCGTCGATTTCCACATAATCACTCATAATCTCACCCTAATTCCATCAACACCTCAGATGTTGATATCTCCAAAACCCAAATTCCATCAACAATCAGTAAAGCATATAAACAAAACCAACACCTCAGTTCTGGCAACCTAACACTAACACACAATCAAAGAGCAAACATTAATAATCACTAGAACGGCGAGCTGGTAAAGTCGTTTTCGTGCCCAACCTGGGTCCGAATCCTGTCTACATCGGCCTATGTGTGTCCCAATAAGCTGCAAAAGTCAACATTCACTACAACCAGTGCAGTACCATCTCGATTACAGTCGGCCTAAGACTGCAGCGACCTCAAAAACCCTGTTGACAATGCGACCATTATAATATATCCACAATATCTAATTCCTCATAAAGTATGGGGAGAAAGTCTTTTCTGTTTATCATAAAAGTAGAGATGCTGGCCTAACAAAGGGACATTTGACTCGGGCGTAAAGGAGGCTCGTGTTGATTTAGCTTCCCGGAGCTCGTCTACTTTTATCATAAAAATAACGATCTTTTCGAATTGTGGCAATTCTATCCTAACTAATTAAATCAAACAACATTCCTAACATAACAAGAATCACAAAATAAAATAAAAAACATAAAGATACCAATAATGCTTAAATCAAAATTCCTAAATAACGCGAAAAAACCAAATGTGACCAATTAATTTGGGACAGACGAACAAGAATAACAATCTTTTCGAATTGTGGCAATTCTGTCCTAACTAATCAAATCAAACAAAATTCCTAACATAACAAGAATCACAAAATAAAAATAAAAAAATAAAAAAAACATAAAGATACCAATAATGCTTAAATCAAAATTCCTAAATAACGCAACAAAACCAAATGTGACCAACTAATTTGGGACGGACGGAGTACAATACCTCAATCACTGAGTGTACCCGCCACCGCGGGCATTATAATCCTCCTCAACAGCAACAGCCAAATACGGCTGGGGAAAATCCCGGACCCCGAAACTCTTCTCCTTCATCATCCTCTCCACGTCAGCTTTCTTCAACACAGTGCGGCGGATGGGGGGGCGGTTGCGGCGCTGGTCACGGGGGAAGTACTTGATGTCGAAGACGGTGTCGGGGTCGGCTGTAGGGACGATGGCTTTCTGGGGCTCGGTTGCCGGGCAGAAAGGGCGGTACTCGGTGGCGCGTGGGACGGCGAGTTTGTACTCCGGGGAGGCGCACGGGCCCGTGATTTTCCAGGGTGCTTTGAGGTAGGATGACAGGGATTGGAGGAGGGATTTCGCTTTCGACATTGTTGGTGGTGGGGAGGTTGTGGGTGGGGATGGGGTGGTTGTGTGGTGGTTTATATGGTTGTGATTCGCGTCAGATAAGGTTTCAGATCGAGTGAATATAGACTCGGGTCAGAGGAATGATAGGCCAATTGCAGCTATTGGGTGCGGTTGGAGGGCCTAATAAAAAAAAATTACCACACTATCTCTATTGTTTTACACTAGTGGACATGTTTACCCTTCCTTTTTAAAGTGGAAATCACGGTAATGTCGGTGGAAAGGTAGGGCCCTCTAATAGCACCCAATAGCTCCGATTGAAAGATCATTTCTCCTCGGGTCAATAACATGCATTTATCGGGTTGAATAGGGGTTGCGTGTCATTAACACATCGGGTAATAGCAGGTGTTTAATGGGTTTAATCAGGTTATGGGTCGGGTGCAGGTTTTACATTATCGGTTTTTATCGGGTTACGGGTAAAAGTCGGTCAGCTTGCGGTCGGGTTCGGGTTGACGATATTCGGGTTTAATCGGGTCGCGGTTTGTCTTCAAGTCGGGTCTCGGTTGGTTATTGGTTATTGTTTCCTCGGGTCGTCACCAGGTTGGTTTTCGGGCGGTTTTTCGGGTCGGGTCGGCTTTTGACAGCTCTATATCTATCTATTGTGAGTAGGCGTTCTTGCCACGATATTGTCACATATCATTATTGATTTGACATATTTAAGTCATACTCCATTGTCATTTAATATTATTCATAATAATAAAATAAATTTTAATTAACTCATAAGCTAATCATTATGTAATAACTTTAATTTTCTTCAATAGTTTAATCTTTTACCATGAAAACTAAACTATAAACATATATCCTTTCCTAGAATGTCTGATGGCGGGAAATAAGAAGAACATATTAACAAAATAAAAATTTAAATAGAATCTTGAGCATCGTTTGGTAAATGGTTTTTTGCTTTACTTTTGGCTTTTTATTTGGTGAAACAAGCATATAAAGGTTTTTGGTAAATGCTTTTGCAGTTGACTTAAAAGCCCAGAAGTTGCTTTTGACTTTTGGCTTTTGGGCCCACTTTATAGCTAAAAAGCCAACTAATTCCGGCTAATTTTTTCAAACATTTTTCATTCATCCAATCATTCAAACCAGTCATTACTACCAACTTATTCCAGCCAGTCAAACAAGCCGACAATTCCAGCCAACAGCTGAACAAGGTAACTCCTTCTTACCCATAATAATCTTCTACATCAAAGGTGAAACATTTAATTTCGACCATAAATAAATAACAAAATATAAATAATTATAATATGATTATAAGATATTTATATTTGTCATCAAATTATCTCTAATAAAAGTATGGCGTTTCTTAAAAAATAATATATGGATTGATAAAGTAATGATAGATGTTGTCTTGAAGACCGTGAGAAAACATTGTACTACCTCCGTCCTAGTGAATTCCCCTATTTTATATTCTTTATAACATATGCCGAGGTGGTATTTTGACGATTAATAACTCAATATATAATTAAAAAATATAAAAAATATATTATGTAAAAGCTTTTTTGAAGACATATCTAAATATTATTTTTTTATATATTTTTTTAACATTTTTATTTTTTTATTTTTAATGGTGAAAATACTACTTAAATAGTGTCAAAAAGCAAATGAAGGGGGGGGGGGGGATAAGTGAGACGAAGAGAGTATAAGTTTATTATGGGTTAGAGGGATTACTAAAGTATGGTTTTTTCGGGGTTACGACTTCGTCTATACGGTCTTTCTCTAGGGAGACATAATACTGACTGAATAAAGATTCATATATATATATACAAAAACTATGTCCTCTTTTTTATCCCATTGAAAGTTGTATAATGACATTGATCCATTATGGGTGGCTCTATACACAAATTATTAGAGTAGACAAGTCTTTAAACAGTAGTAAGAGTGGTCACTTTTTTCGAACATTGTAATAAAAGTGATCACTTAAAGTCAAATGATGATCAATTTGAGGCCTTTTAATTTAGTTTTAAATGAAACGATCTCATACAAGATTCATCCCTATCTTATCCTCTTGGTCTTGAATTATAGCCTGAAATAGCTTAGGGGCTTTTGAAGGTAAACCAAATTACCAAATTCGGTATAAAAATTACAAACTTTTGACAGATTAGTGTAAAACTAACTCCAGTGACATTAGCATACAAAAACAACTCACCTAATTTACACAAAACTACCCAAAATGATAAATAAGTATATATTTTTTATGTTAACCATTTGTTGATTGCTAAATATCCCTACCATTATTTTTGTCTTTTACCTTTCTTTAACTTGTGTGACCACTAAGCTTCCATTACAAGTCTTCATCCTATGAACGAAAGCTTCGTTGTTAGTAAAAAAATATATGTCGATCAGACATTTTGTACTACCGCACCACCAACCATAGCTCATAATTTCGCTTCCAAACTTGGTATGTATATTATAGGAGCCCCTTTTCTTTACACCGAAACCAATATTTTGCCAATTTTGATCCATACCTCCACAAAAATTGGCTTCGATTTAGTGGGAAATGGACGATATTCTAGATACCACATATTCTCGATGAACATATCTCCCGCAAATGACAAAATGGCGAAAAAGGGCTCATCAATGTAACCCAAAGCCCTGCGCCATGGGATGGCGCATGGTAACCTTGTGTAGTTGTGTTACCCTCCATAGCGCAAAGGTCTTATCCCTAACCCCTGGCTCGTGTCAGGCTCTGGACTTGTCCCACTTAAACTCAGCCACAAGCGCAAGTCAGATCCGATCCAAAGGCCCACCTTTTCAAGCGTAACGGGGCGAGGATAATGCACATGGTAAAAAAAACCATTTTAGCTCCTAGTATATCAAAAAAACAACTGGTACCGATCTCCGCAAAACAAGGCTGTAGAATCTAGTTCTTGCATTGATGTTGGCTTGAAGTTCGGTAAGTAACTCAAGCTCGGACTCGTATTCACCGAGTGGTGAAGAATGGCAATCAAACACATCCTTGCTAACACCCCCTCAAGAGTAGGGGGGTCCCACTCCAGAACTTAAGCCATAGAAGGTCATATTTACATTAAGTGCAATCAATTAAAACAAACATGATTAGCTGAGTAAGTGAGTAGTAAAAAAAATTCTCATAAAGCTCGGATGTATGCCATTTGCCAAATAATGACTGTTATGTGCTTACATCGTCAAAACAGCAAAAAAGCCGCTGTTTAAGATTTTACTCAATAGCCAACTCTTTTCCTACAGATGCAAACACCTTCACAACAAGCTTATAAAGCGCTCAGGCACGCAACATTGAGAACCAAGGTTTTTATGATCCTGACCTCCAGTGTGTCTTCATGAGTTGCAAACTACATAAAAAACAAGACCTCACTACGACAGACTAAACCTACAAATGTTTAATTATATTCAATCAGATGTTCTATGTGGTTGAGTGGTCTGGCAAGCGCCTCAAGTCCATTTCGACCTGGTGAATTGTCCACTGCATGTTTTCCAGTTTCTGCACAGATATTTAGGTCTTAAGAAAACAATTTGAGAGAAAGTGTTCAACAACCTGCATAGCAACGGATATTCACCTTGACAATGTCATGGTACTGCCTCGCTATTGTGTCAAAGTGTGGATCAACCCCTTGGTACTCACGAAGGCGTGTCACCTGGTTAAAATACCAACAAAGTTCAATAATAGGTGGAACCATCGATTGCTTGTGATGCACGTTGAACGAGCTACAACTATGTTCAAGACTAGAGATTAACTAATGCAGCAAGTAAAATACTGAACCAAAATAAACTATGATAAAGCCATCAAATAAACACATTAACATGTTTTGTTGTTTCTGTGATAAACATCAGTAAGAGTGTTTCTGGAAGGTTTGGCTGACAGCCGGTTCAATTGTATGTTCCTGACTTCCTGTGTTACTAGACAGCAACAAGTAATAGTAAGATGTTGCTGTATACGGTATACCCCTCTTTGCATGCTCTACACTTGTGTGTTTTCAATGGTTTTGCATTTTTTGAAATTATAACATAAAGAACTGATCAACTGAATCAAACGTGGCATCAAGATGAACTCCTTTCACCAGCAAAACTCAGATCTGAATAACATTCAATTCCATGACCAGTTATAAGACTGAAGAATTTGGCAAATAAAGAGTATCCATGAAGTCTTTGCGGACTTTCAAGATCAAAGTCAGCATTAATTTGACTAGCTACCAAATGATGGCCAGTAGCTCCAAAATTCCAAAGTTAACGACCTGATTGCAGTCACTAGTTTCAATCAAATCAGCTACCAGCCTACCACCATTGACTAATGCCCCAGATGTCTGCTGGGGTGAAGAAAATAACTTCTATTTTAGAATTTTTTTTTTTTTGTTTTCACCATCCGGTTTAGTCCGGATTTGAGCCGGGTAGAACCACTAGGGTGGCAAAGTTCTCGCTCTCAGTTTTAACACTAAACATGAGACCTCTAGTTAAGCTAGAACAACCCTTTACCAGTTGATCTAAGTGCTATAGTTAGACGTAACTTGATAAAGAAAATTGTTTTAAGCATGAAGTACCAAGCATAACCTAGTGGTAAGGTAAGCACTTGCTAACCTTGAGATCCCAAGTTTGAACACTACTAGGTTTCCCCTTATCCCCCCCTTCCAAGGGCCTAGCCCATGTACATCGGGTCAGCCGGATGAGGGTCCTCCTTACCCATGTTTAAAAAAGGCTTGAGGCGCACCGAGGCGATAGGGTGTTTGGAGCCTCAAGGTGAAGCGCATAGCGCAGGCGTTCGCCTTACCGAAGCGAGGCGTACAAGAAAAAAGGGTACAATTGAAAAGAAGAAAAAAGGGTGCATCAGCGTTTCAATTGTGCGCATCACCGCGCATTGCGGTTCGCAGCATCGGCGACTAGGACACCAAATGCGCTAAGGCCTCATCGCATTGCGCCTAGACGCGCCTTTTTAAATACTTCTTACACAGCAGAAATTTATTCTATACTCCCAGGGGTATTTCATTTTCAGTACCCCATGTGAGGAAAAGCTGGTTTTTTTTTTTTTTTTTTATTCATTCTGTACTCCTAAGTTTTAGGTGAAGTAACTGTTTGATTAAAAGAGGGGGTAAGGGGAGGAGTTATACGGTTATACCCCTGGTACTCCAATACAAGAATTGTTACCGAACAAGCAAAAAGGCATAGAGTTTTATAATAACAAATCAGAAATGCAGAAGCGTCATTAGTGGCTGTTGCACATGAAACCGCCAAACTGAAGCTGAAAGTGAAACAACCAACTTCCTTAGATCCATCATCCATGTCAAAAAATAGAAAATACGTCCATTCGGCAACACTCCAATAGCAGTATACTCAAATGTTATTCGTTTGAGCAGTAAGGTGGTTTTTTTGGCTTCCATCCAGCAACCTTCTCCTAACTACTGGCTAAAACTCCCAAGAGAAACACTGATAAAGTGGTTCATGGCCCAACTAAGCGGACTTAGTAACCACTTTTTCTCACACTGCATTGACCTGTTGACTTGATCACTTCCATGCCGTAAACCATAGGGAAACATAAACAGACAAATATGAATTTTACATTTATAAACACCCATTTTAAAAAATAAAAAAAAAACTCACCAGAAATACAAAAACTATCCTAAAAAACTCACCATAATTCTTCTGAGTCTAATTTGTAAAAACCACTGAAAAGCCCTTTGCCACATTCCCATCTCCATTCATTCATCCACCCCGCCCCCCCCCCCTCCCCCTCCTTTCATTTCTCTCCCTCTTCCATTTTCTTGATATTTTTTAATCTTTTATTTTCCTCCCACTTGCCCTCCCCTTTTTACTCTCCTCCATTATCACTATCATCCCAATACTGCCAGTTTGCCACAACCCACCCACCTCGACCACTGAACCCGCACGTGGACCACGACTACCACCCATATCCCACTACAATTACGACCCACCTCATAACTATAAACACTTCCCAAACTACCCTATCTAGCAAAAAGATGGAGTCCCACAAACTCCGATTTCATCACCNNTAAGAGAGAGATAGGCATAGTGGTTGGTGACTAGTGTAAAAAGTGGGGGTTGGATTGATGGAACGAGAATTAGGTTATGGTATGAGTGAAGGCAAAAAAAATGTTCGTGGGGTGCTGCAGGGTGGAAAGCAAGGTCATTATGTAAGGGGTCGTGGTGTTGGTTTATTAAGCGTGAGGTGAGTGAGAGTGGTGGTAGGTGGGTGGGGCGGTATTTTAAAAGGCTTGAGGCGTATTTAGGCGATAGGGTCTTTGGAGCCTCAATGCGAGGCGCAAGGCGCTCGCCTTATCGAACTGAGGCGCAAATATTGGAATTTAAATGTGCAAAATTAAAACAAAGAACTTATATGCCAAAAGATACTAGGATTAACATATTCTTAATCTTATTTAAACTAAATCACGTAGTACCACATAACATATTATTTCTATAACTATAATCATCGTTAAAAGCTACTCATGTAAGAAGATTACTTATTCTAGTATTAATTTAACTATTCAAAAGACCAAAAAGATACATCTTCATTAAATGTAGTCTTCCTGGAAGAAATGCCAAATTCACTCCTCCCCCTTCAATCTCCGATCCGGGTCGCGCGTTCCAGATCGCGGTGCGATCGCGCACCAAATCGCCGGATGTGGGCGAACCCGTTATGTGAACGTAGAAGAAGATAGAGAGAAAAAAGAAATAATGTCTCTACCTAGGTTGGAGACTTGTTGGGCCACCGTTGGGGCTAGGGAAGTGGGAATAGTGTTGGGACTTGGGGAAAAAGTTAATAACATGTGAACATAGGATGCATTTATTATTGTTTACTGGTTAGGGAAACATTTTAGCGGTGGGACCAAGACTAGCTTCCTTTATCTATCATTTATACTATCCCATTACTTTTCTTTTCAATTTTCATTTTCCAACGTATTAGTATATTGATAATTGAACCACTTTCATTTTTATTGTTAATAAAACTATGATTATAATTAAAGAATATACTATAAATTTATTTTGGAGACATCAAATACTCTATACTTTTATAAAAAAAACTAAGAAAAACTAGACTATTTATGATTTCATATATAGCGAATCAAAGTAATGTAATTCCATTGCGAACCCGGTTCCATAAAATTAACGAATCACGAACCCAACCCGCGAATTTAATCCGAGCGAATCGCGAATCCGGCAACCCTGGTCGTCCTCATTCCCTTATTGGTATATTCATCGTCTTTTTCATTTTTCCACTTCGGCATGCTTCAAAAGAAAAAAATGGAGGAGAAGAAAAGAAAGGAAAAGAAAACTGACTTGATTGAACTAGTGACTATATATACACCATATGTACACATGTGCATAAATAAAAGGGAAATTCTCTAGAAAGCCCCTGTGGTTTGGCCAAAAAGTCAGATTACCCCTCTATTATTTCGAAAAAGCCAGAATGCCCCCGAGGTCGATTTTTCGACCTAAAATGCCCTTAATGAGGACGGACGTTAGTTTTTTAATAATTTCCGTTAGATTAGTTACTCTTAAGTTCTATTAATTATGCAATTATTAACTAACTTAAAGGTTTTGAAAAGAAAAAACTAATTTAAAGGTGAGAATCTATCCTTACCCTTGGATCTATAAATCAAGGGTGGGGATGAACCCGTATTTTTTCTATTTTTTTTATTTTATTTCCTTCCCTCTCCTTTTTCCTCCTCCCCACCTTCTTCCTC
>CAAKMY010011298.1:0-24991 GCA_901111285.1 Corrigiola litoralis
ATATATATATATATATATCAACTTTAATATACAGAACATAATATACATATTCGCCCACCATATATTTCATATTCACCAAGTATATAATACATATTCACCAATTATAGCAGCTAGTCTTGGAAGAGACCGTCTACTTTTATTATAAAAGTAAATCAAGCCATGTTGGCCCAATTAAGGCATATAAATCTCCAACTAGTTTGGGTTGTAGGGAGCTTAAGAAAATTTACCTAGTGAAGAGTTGGTCTACTTTTATAATAAAAGTATACGGTCTTCTCTAATAATTTGTGTTATAGTGTATATATTCTGCGAATGTATTGCTCATATTCACTTATGTATTGCACATATTCATCCATATTTACTTCAGTGCATGATGCATCATCCAAGGGGTGCGCAATATAATTTGCCGGTTGAAATAAGGATTGTGATGACTTTGGTAAAGGCTTGGCTCGAATTCAAGAGGAATGTAAAGCTTGTTAGTATGTGACTTGAACAAGTCGGTTTCAGATTCGGATGAGATGAAGCAAAGAAATCGAAGATTTGAAGTCGGGCGCGACATTCGAGTTGTCACTCGAGTACGGACTCGAGTGATGAGTCGTGCAAGAGGAGGCAGGAGCTGAGGAGCAAGCTCGCTCGAGTCGAGCCAATCTCGCTCGAGCTGGTCCGTTAGTTTATTTCTTCGAGTTTCGTTTGTTAAGTGTTTAAGATATTTGGAATATCTCAATATTCCTAATATCTCTTAGTTTCCATATTGTATTGTGATTGCACTAGTAGGGTTAAATATACACCCCGGGTGCCTTTTATGTAATAAGAGAAAGTCAGGGTGAAAATCACTAGGCTTAGAATTTTCCCATCAGATCTCATCTGTACCTGAATATTGGATTTGTACTATGTACTTCTGTTCTCCTCAATAGTGAAATTCAGGTTCCTCTGTTTTTTGGACGTAGCTATTTCATTGATAGTGAACCACATTAAATCTGTTGTCTTTCTTATTATTATCTGTTTTTTACCGCTCACGGCGCTTCCGCACAACAATTGGCATCAAGAGCTAAGTTCCTGTCTCGGGGAAAAGTCAATTTTCTGTTGAAAAGTTTTGATCTTTGGGTATAATGTCAACAGTAAATTTTAAGATTGACAAGTTCACCGGGAGAAGCAATTTCGGGTTATGGCAGTTTAAGATGCCGGCACTGCTAAAACAATGACTCCCACTGCGAAGCAAGTTGCGGATCTGACGATTATGGCAGAGAAGGCTCATTCCACGATTGTATTCAGTTTGGCTGATGATGTTATCACGTATGTGGCCGATGAGACTATTGCTCGGGGTCTGTGGTCAAAGTTGAAAGCTTTGTATACAACAAAGTCGTTGACTAGTAAGTTGTTGCTTAAACAACGTTTGTTCAGACTCCGTATGAAGAAAGGTATGTCTCTTTAGGATCATATGGATCAATTAAATTCAATTTTTCTTGAGTTGAGAAACCTTGAAGTTAAAATTGAGGACGAGGATGCCGCCCTTATTTTGTTAGTCTCTTTACCACACTGAAGCGCATGATGTATCTGCGCATTTTATATAATAATATGTAATTTTCTTTACTCCTGTCAAAACAAATTTTGTTCTTGAACACATAAGATTTTTGTTTGTCTTTCTTCAAATGATTCCTAGTAAATCTATAAGATATATATTGAAAGGCGTTCCATGCATGCACAGCATTGTGCCACATGGACCCTCTTATATGTCAATAAACACTGATGTGGCAACCACATCGACATTGCGTCTAGAGTATTTTACATTTTGCAACTGTATACGTGACTCTTGAATTATATAGCAGTCAAATTAGTAAAACAACAAAAAAGGCGCCAATGTATGACTATGCATAGGAGTGCAAAAACACAGAAAACAGAAAGCAGTAATTTCAGTATAATTGATACAAAGTTCATTATGCTATAAAAAAATCGGGTAAATTGGAAAAAACCACCTAATAAATACGTGTTTTTGCGAACAACCACCTTATAAAATTCTTTTTACGAACAACCACCTTTTATGACATGTGCATGTCCAATACACCACCTACCTCCACTTCCCCACCACCGAACCACCAAACGTGACCAATTTACCCTCTCCCTTGTTTACCCAGCCTCCACCCTTGTTTACTCAGCCTTAACAATATCCCCATCCTTGTTTACCCAACCTTAATGAAATTTTCCCCCTCACTGGCTCCATACCCTTTATATTCATTGAAAAACTTTTTTCCAAAATTCCCTACACCATTGTACCCGGCCTTTATGCAAGAGAATCATGGAAAATAGTGAAGAAAAAGAGGGTGAAGATTTCTCCACGGAATAGAGAAAAAATTGAAAATACCGAAAATTACTTTATCTCTCTACTTTTGAGAGTTTATCTCACTTCAAAGTGGGTTCCTTCCAAAAACACTTTATTTCCTTGCTTGCCCTAGGGATTACTCGCGCCGTCACTTCTATTTCTACCTTTTATGTCATTCAACTTTTCTACTACATGGCAGTTTCCTCTCTTTCACTCTTTCCCAAGTTCTGTGCATGATAAAGGGGTTACCATCTGTTTAGTCTAGTGATACGTAACTCTAGTTGTACCAGTATAAGTACTCATGACCTTGTCTCCTTGTTTATCTATCCCTTTCAGTCCATCACTTTCATATAGTACGCTCACGACTAGTAAATGTCCCACGTTTTCCACATCTTTTTGCTTGTATGGTATTAGTATTATGGCTCCTCAAAGTTGTCCTAAACACTTATCCGCCGTACTTCCTACATATATATAGTGGTCTTGGCCTTTTAGTTTCTTTGGTTACGCTTTTTGTAGTTGGGTCGTCTACTTGTGGTTTGTAGCTATATCATGTGCTCGTTTCATGGCCAATTTTCAATCTTTTCTTTCTCGTATGGGGGTCCTCTTCGACCTTCCTGCTCATAATGTTCATGGGGATGGAATTATATGGAACAATACTGTGGTTGGTTCGTTTGTGGATGTTATTGTTCCTGAGCGTGTGCAAGTCCAAGGAGTTGTTGATTCTAGGTGGAGTTCTCGAGAACCTATCTTAGTCCACCGTATGGATCACTTGTTCCTCCTTAATGCGCAAATCATGAGGACTGTGAGGATGTGGTTGCGCATGGGGGGTTGTCCGTGCTGGGTCGACTCATGGTGATGCGCCAGGGATATTGGCACACTGTGCCGCGTAATCTAAACTTTAATCTTGTTACGCTTTGGATACAGGTTGAAGGGCTGCCGTTGGGATTCTTGGAAGCGCAAGTTGTGGGTGATATACTGACTCACGTTGGTGAGGTGTTGCAGGTGGAGGGTTTCAACCCAGATTTGCATTTTTCAGCCACCATGCGAGCTCAAGTCCGAGCTGATGTTTCTCGTCCACTTATCCCAGGTTGTTTCCATCCTGTTTATGGTGATAGGGTGGTTTTGATGTATTTTCGTTATTAGGGGGTGTTTTACTTTGGCAAGAAGTGTGGTAGGGTTGGACATGCAACGTCGAATTGTCGTACCCCTAACCCTGTGGCTAGGCGTGCTATTTTGCGTCGTTTTACAGAATTTGAACATGATGGTTATAGGGTCATTGATGGTCCGCAAGGAATTCCTTTGTATACTAATATGATCCGTGGTCTCCCTGATATAGACCGTTATTGGAATATGCGGCCTGAGTTTGGTGTGGTTGAGGAGTCCTCTGGGGAGATGGAGGTGGAAACTCTATCAGGCACCACTGAGGAGGGTACACAGCACCATGAACCTGTTCCTCTTGAAGTTTGTTCAGCTCAAACCCATGTTCCCAGCCCAAGTCCCGATATACTTAGTCCTAACTTTGATTTACAGGGGACCACTACATACACGAGTTGGTTGGATGCCGGAGTCCTCAAGCTTCTACCTTAACCACCCTCCTATGGTGGTGTTGGCTCTAAATCAGGGTCCAGGTCTGCTTGAGATGGGTACTATGCGAGATCATGGGCCTTATCCATTCAGGGGTGCTGAAATGGGCTGCATGGCGGATATGGGGCAGTTGGGTGTGAATGGGCCACAGCTAAATCCTTCCCCTATGGCGGCCTAGTCTGATGGTAATGGGTCTCGAGGATGGAGAATGTCGGTCCCTGAAGTTATTATTGTAGGGGATTGGATAACCGCTGATGTGCCATTGGGCCATCCTCCTACCCCTGTTCCTCCGGTTCCTCCTGGGCCTCAGGATGCTGGGCCGAGTAATTGGTGGGATTGGCATAATCCACCCCAACCACCTTCCATAGTTGACACTGGTCTTGCTGGGTTTAAAGCAAACATGGAGATTATATCCCCTCGGTCCTCCACTGACTTTGTGGATATTGCGGGCATGTCTCATGCTGCAGAGTTTGATGCTTCATCCAAAGCATCCTCGGCTGATTCTGTGCGTAGGGGAAAGAGGCCACTGCCTCCTGAAGATGATCATTCTGATGATGATATCTCTCCAAAGAAATCCAAGGTTCAAGTGGCTGCGTTTGTGGATTTGCTAACTACTTCTTTTGCTCCTCCTGGACGTGCCTCTGCTGGCATTACTATCAATGATAGGCCTGATCTTCTAGCAGATGTGGGTCGCGTTTCATCTAGGGTTGGGTCTCAATTGGGCTCGGTGGTTCCCTTTCCAAAGCCACCCAAGACTCCATGAATATCGTCTCCTGGAATTGTAGGGGTCTCAATAGCCCATATTCCTCTACAATACCGTATATAAAGTGGCTTGCAACTTCATCTCAAGCGTCGTTTCTTTGTCTTTGTGAAACTAAGACCTCTTGTAGCGAGGCAATATGTAAATTAGGGCTGGGGGTGTTCCTTTTTGGTGTGGGTCGGATGTTGTTGGTACAAAAGGGGGGTTACTTACTGTTAGTTTTTGTAATGTGAGGTCTTTATGATCTTCTCATCTTGTAATGTTGTGGCTTGTAAAATAGTGGAAATAAACTCTAGTTTTTGGTACCTTGTTTTCCTTTATGGTGCGCCTGATCCCTCTTATCGTCTGGAGGTTTGGGATACTTTAACTTCTATATTGCATGATAAGACTGAATCTGCGATATTTGGGGATTTCAATCAGTTGGAGGCTTTTGGTGATAAGTATGGGGGAAGCTCCACAATTGCAGGTTGGTCGTCGTTTGTGTGCTGGAGGTTACAACATCAATTGGTGGAACTCCCCTTTGTTGGGCCGCAATTTACATGGTCTAATAATAGACAAGCTGATGAACTGATAATGGAAAGGTTGGATCGTGCTTATGCACAACCTTCTTGGTGTGATAGATGTGGCAACCTTTTGTTTGTTCGGATCATGTGGCGATTATTCTCAAGTTGGATGGTAACATGCAATCTCGTCCATTACGTTCTTATCAAATGGAGAATTGGTGTTTAGAGGCCAAAGCATTCAAGATTTGTTCATACAGGTTGGCAAAATGAGGTAAGTAGCTCTGCTATGTTTAAGCTTTCGAGGAAATTGGAAGGGATTAAGAGTCATATGAGGAATTGGTGTTTGGCTAATAAGCGAGCTTGGGGCATTGATTGGACTTCTATTACTCACTAGCTTTTGGATGCACAAAATGATATTCCACAATCGGGTGATCATATGTTCCTCGATGTTCATGATAAATGGATTTCAAAAGCTGAAATGGAGTACAAGCTTTGGAAACAACGGGCAAAACTTAGGTGGCATGCTTTTGGTGATAGTCATTCTAGGATGTTTTTTGTTGCGGCCAAAGCTAAGCATGTTCACTCGACAATTAGGATGATTCAAGATGAGAGTGGAGTTTGGGTTTTGGATCCAACGGGGATTTTGACGTGTTTTCATACTTATTTTAGTAAGCTGTTTGGAGTTGCGATGGTGGAGTCTTCTTAATCCTGCCCCTTAATTTTATTGTACTCGCTTGTTGTTCATAAGATCTCTTCTTTGAGGCCATGCAGTTGATTCAGCCGATTCAGTTATCGAAGGTAAGGCATGCTTTGTTTTCCATGCATGGCAATCGTAGTCCGGGTCCAGATGGCATTACCTCGGACTTTCTTCAGCATAATTGGGACCTAGTTCACAATGACCTTTTTGCAGCGGTGACACAGTTTTTTTCTAGTAGTCATATGCTTCGTGAATGGAATCGTAACTTTATTACATTAATCTCTAAAATTGATCGACCTCAAGAAGTTGGGCAGTATCGCCCTAACAGCCTTTGCAATGTGTTGTATAAATGTGTCTCTAAGTGTTTGGTTAACAGACTTCGGCCTATTCTATCGCGAGTGGTTGATCAATTTCAGAATGCTTTAGTACCGGGGAGATTGATGCCGGATAGTTGTTTGAATGTGCATGAAATTATGGCGTTGATAAATCATACTAAACGTGGAAAGACTTGTTATGTGGTGCTCAAAATTGACATGAATAAGGCGTATGACCGAGTGAGTTGGTCTTTTCTTTTGAAAGTTCTTCAGGCCTTTGGGTTCCCTTACGCCTTTACTCAGTGGGTTCAGCAATGCATTTAAACGGTTTCGTATTGATTTTTGGTTAATGGTATGCCGCAATAAATCATTAAGCCTACTTGTGGTTTACGTCAAGGAGACTCTTTATCTCCGTTCCTTTTTGCCCTTTGCATGGAGATTCTCTCACGTTTGCTCAGTTTTCATGAAGCTCAAGGTCACTTTGCTGGTATTAAGGTGTCACGTAATGCTCCGTCGATTTCTCATCTTTTTTATGCAGATGATGCTATTGTGTTTTTCAAAGCTACTCCTGAAGCGTGTCAGAATATAGTAGCTATTCTGCAGTCCTTTTGTCACATATATGGTGAGATTATATATTAAAGCTAGCAAGTCCTTATCAAATTTTCTCTGAATACCCCCCCCCCTAGGGTACAGGAGTCTTGTAAGAAAATTCTTGGTATTCAAGAGGTGGTGAATTTGGTATTCAAGAGGAGTCCTTTATCAAATTCTTGATATTTGTGGAGCTAGATCGAGTGATTTTAATTTCGTCATTGATGTGGTTCTTCAGAAGATTAACCCTTGGAATAGGGCAAGACTTTCACAAGCGGGGAAAGTGGTTTTGATAAACTCTGTATTGGTTGCTCTGTTTACGCATATTATGATGGTTTTTAGGCTCCTAGGGTCTATAGTGTCAAAGCTTAATAGTATAATTATTGGTTTTTTGTGGGCTAACAATGGACGTCGAAGTATACATTGGGTTCCGCAGTCGGTGGTCCATTAACCCAAAGGTGTGGGTGGTCTTGGTATTAGAGATATTAGGGCATTTAACGATGCCTTGCTTATGAAGCAAGCTAACAGACTCTTGTTACATCCACAACTGCTTATCTCCAAGGTGTATAAAGCGCGTTATGCTAGGGACTTTAGGTTAAGGGGGGAGCATACTCCGGCTAGCCCTAGAGTGTCTTCTCGAGCTTGGAAAGGTCTTTATAATGGCATTAAGCTCCTTTGTGGTGGTATGGAATGGAAGGTAGGTTCGGGTATTTGTATTAGCATTTTGGATCGGTTGTGGATTACTCAGGGGATGCAGGATATGCGGGAGGATGTGCCTTGGAATCAGGTTTTTCATACTAAGGTTTCGGAGTTGATCCCTCCTATTTCGCATACTTGGAATAGAGCTAAGATATTCAGGATTTTTGATCCGGTATGTGCGCAAAAGATCCTTGTGCTTGAGCTACCAATGACTCCGGAGGAGGACTTGTTACTATGGAGGTACACAAAATCTGGTATTTTTAATGTCAAGTCTGGTTATCATTATCTTTTGCAGGCTAAAGATCACAATTTGCGACTTTCGGATGTTGATCAAAAATTTTGGAGGAAATTATGTGCTTCATCGTTACTTCCTAAGTGGAAATTATTTATTTGGAAACTTTATTTGGTGCTCTCTTGCACTTAAAGGAAGGTTGTTGGATCATCATTTGGATTGTGTTGCTACTTGTTGTTCTGCACAGGTCCGGTGGAGACTATTGACCATCTTTTTAGGTTTTGCAATATCACTCAGCTTGTTTGGCGAGGCTCTCCTTTAGGCATTGACATTCAAGCTGGGAGTTTAATCCCGTTTAATAGATGCTTGATCGATATCATTTTACATTTGTGGAAGATAGATGGTTCTGACTTCAAAACTGCTATGTTTGTGGGCACCTTTTGGTCTATTTGGTGCCACATAAATGAAATCTCTTTGGAGGTGGTTAATCTTAACCCGGCTTGGATCCTAAGCAATGCTTTAGAGTTAGCTATTCATTTTGAGGCTTCATTGCAGTATCACAAAAGGGTACAGGGAAGTGTCAAGAGTGGCCTCCAGAGTTTACTCGAGTGCACTTGGGTCAAGTTATGCCTCAGAATTATGGGTACGAACAAGGTCTTATCATTGAAGTTGACGCTTCCTGAAAGGCTTGTCAGTTTATTGCTACTGCAGCTTGGGTGGTATGGAATGGAAATCACACTGCCAAGATAGCTAGTGATGCGAGTGCAGGTTACTTTGCGAATAGCCTTGTAGCTGAAGCGCAGGCCTGCCTTGGAGCGATAAAGTGGGCCATGAACTGTAAGGTTCCTCGGATTTTGATATTCACTGACTCACTACAATTGGTCCTTATTTTGCGTCATCAGGTTGCTACCCCTACCAGTGTGATTTGGGTGTGTTCTGATATTCAGGAGTTGGGGCATAGTCTTGAAGTTTGCTTAATTACTAAGGTTGATAGGGTAATGGTGCATGAAGCTCATCAGCTAGCGGTGTACACAAGACTCCAGATTGCTTTTGCCCGGGTTTAGTTTTTGTAGATTAGTTGTTTTGTTTGTTCGTTTGCTTTGCTGTTTGTCCAAAAAAAAAAAGGAATAGAGAAAATAGAAAATTATATCCCACCACCCATTCTCCTATGTGCAGATGAAGATGACCCTATCAGGCTATCAAAAGCCATTAGGTAACTTGGCCTTTCCTAGAGTAAAGGCTACGAGCTTCAGATGTTATTTTAGTGCTTCTTTGATTACACATTGGTACATAGCTAGTTTATTTTCTTCTGTCTTCAAGAGTTTATTTTCCACTTCCTTAGCCATATATATTAAATGAGGAAATGTTGCCCTCATGGCCTCATATATGGAAATCATGAATTGTCATTACGCTTCAGTGGTCTGTTGGGCTAAGAAAGTGTGTGAAGAAATTTTTCGATTAATTAGAGATGTTGTAGCAATACCTAAAAAATAGAGTGAAAAGATCAATTGCGAATTTGGGGGAAAGTGGTTCAAACGATATTAAGGGGAGAAAAGGGAGATTTCATCAAGGCTGGGTAAAGGGTGGGATGATTAAAACAATCATACTTAGGGGGAATAGTTCATTAAAATTAGATTAGTGTCTTAAAAAGAGCATGTGCTTGTCACATGAGGGTAAATTGGTCACTTTTGGTGGTTCAGTGGTGGGGAAGTGAACGTAGGTGGTGTATAGGACGGGCACATGTCATAAAAGATGGTTGTTCGTAAAAAAAATTATATAAGGTGGTTGTTCGCAAAAGCACATATTTATTAGGTGTTTTTTTCCAGTTTACCCCAAAAAATAATCTTTGAACATAAGCTTATGACTTGTCTAGCTGCATCCATCTGACCATTTCCCATTCTTCACCTCTTAATTTACTTCATTACGCAACAACGATAATGTGATATGCTATTAAATTTAAAATACGTTACTACAATTTTTATACGCCTGCTTTCCTTTCCTTTCATTGATGTCTAATTCTCTCTTTCTTTCTCCAGCTTTTGGTAAGGGCTTTCTTAATAATATGATTTCTTACTTGGTTCCTATACGATTTTCTATTTTGATCCGAATTATACAAGAAAATATTGCTCAAGCTATTAAAATCTCAGAGGGAGTTGGTTTGAATTAGTAATTCTATTTTTCTCGCAGGGGTGACAGATGAGACAAGTAATTCGATTAGCAAACTCCCTTCGAGCTTCAACTTCACGAAATACTGTAAGTTTTCTACCAACTACATTCATCCATACTCTTTCATGAGTAGTTATTTTGTTGGCTGGTTAGCTCCAACCAGTTCCATGTGTATGCTTCTAAGTTAAAAATCAATGTTGCTTCCTAATTAGCTAGCAAGTAACTTTTGACACAATATCGACTATGTAATAACAAAGCAGTGTGGGCTTTCTTCAAAAAAAAAAAAAAAAAAACAATGTGGGCTTCCTAAAAAATTCTACACAAGAGGAGTCCTCCTTAGCTACATCAATATTGATTTTCTATTGTAGTTGTTATGTGTGTACTAATACAAAGCTATCTTCGAACATGCAACAAATTTACTATTTTCTACTAGGATTAGCTAGATTAAATATGTAGATGATAGATTGGCCAAGACATGCATGGTTAAAGCTTTATTGCAGATTTGCAGGTAAAACTATTTTATGAAATATGTCTGCCAGACATTGATAAGTTACATTGCATATGATACATGTATAATTTAAACAGTATTGAAATAATGGTCTTCATTACAGTTGATTCTAACATTTACGTAGTACTAATTAGCTACAACTACAGATGCAACAACTACATGCATATTTGATGAGCAAAATTGGTAAGCAGAAGTCAATGAACAATGGATAATTTCGTCAGCCATTATTTATTTGTTGGATTTCAGACATATAGCTGGCCTTCATTTGGAGTTGGTAGTCTTCATTAGTGATGGTATACATGAAAAAATAAATAAATTTGACGTACAGTTGATCCTTGCGTGTGATACTTTTTGAAATGAGTCCGTTCGTTTTAACAGTATACAATACTTAGAGATAAAGATTACGAGAAATATTAATTCGTTCTATATATATGACATCATTGTACTTTCGAAAGTTAAACCTAAAACTAAATAACATTGCCACTTACAATTCTTTTTCTTCAATCCATGTTTTCGAGAAATCCACATACAAAAAACAAATGCTCCACTATTTTTACGAAAACATTTGAAAATGTGAAAGACAATCCCAATTTTTAAACTAACTGAGTCGTGAAATACGATATGCTAAACAACACTACTAACACAACCATAAAATAAACCAACACTGATGGCCCCAACAAGGTTATTTCTGTAACACAATATCAATAATCTAAAGAATCATAATTTGGAAGAAAACATTAAATAGATTCAATGATAGAGAAAGGAAACTGAAATTAGATCCATGCATCACATGGGCCAAGAACTAGTTCGTTATGAAAAGTACGTTTTTAATCATGCGCAAAGCACATGTAAGAGTGAAAGACCCTACTTTTGAGAAAACTTGGTTTTTTGTTTAACAATATTTTACATAAGAATGCTATACGATTAACATTGAAATATGGATATACTACATGATCCAGTCGTAGAGCACATGCATATATGTTAGTGACATCAAATCAATCAAAACACCTACAAATTAGATTACATTAAGAGAGAAATTTGTGAGAGTTAGAAGGGAGAAGCAGGGGAGAGAGAAGTTTGTAAAAGTTGGGTTTCTTGTTCCTTTACCTGTAGAAAGGATAGGAATAGTGGGCATAATAAAATAGGAAAAGTGAGAGTTGTATTGTTTAATACTGTACTTGTATTTTGTCGGAAGCAATTCAAAGTTTCTTGTCAACGTTTATTTGCCAACTTTTACCACTCTACTACCTCCCCATATTCAACAAACGAAACCCCAATATTTTAAGACTAATGGTTGTCACTAAAAGTATTGTTACTACATATCAAGTGGTGAAGATTTTATAAACTTTTTATATATCATATGACTTATGAGTAATCAAACTATCACATCGATAAATGCCCAAGTTAAAATGTAGTGAAATGAAAAAAATGAAAAAAATATTTATCTAAATCACTATTCTTCAACCCAAAACAACTTAAAAAATAAAAAATATGAATAATTTAGGCTTGGCTTTCAGCCTTGACCTTAAGCCCAACACCTTACCAAAATCGGACCGAGTAAGGCCGGACAAATTTGATCAGCTCTACTACTATTTACCAAACATGGCTCAAGCTCTAAGTTCTCAGTTGTTACTAATCATGGTTGCACCTCCTCAACAAACATCCCAATAACAGATTGCGCTAGTTTAAGACAAAAGTGTCTCACTTGCCTGTCTGCCTGTCGGCATGCTCCTTCTCTTTATCTAAGCTCTGTAACAATATATACCCATAACCGAATCTTATAGACTACCCATATGTTTATAACCCTGAGGATCCTTAATTAAAGAGGCATGGAAAATCAGATATCCTACGGTTTGTTTGACAGACGTCCTATCTTTAAATCCAAAGGCCCCGCTGTTAAATGGGTCAAAGAATGGTACCTTCTCTTCCTATTTTCTTTTTCCTTTTAATTTCTGTTATTAATACTTACCAGTTTTTAGTCTCTGCCCCTAGAATTAATCATGAGGACAATGGAGAGCTCGGGTGGTTAGAGCTCGCTTACCCCAATCATGAGGGCGGGGGAGGGGTGTTCGATACTCATATGCTACTTCGAGCTCCTTTCAGACGATACATAAATGAATGACGATAAAGAAAATTCAATAGTGTTTGATGATTCAGTTGTGAAGCTAGTATAGTATTTACAAAAAGTATGGGGAGTGACTTTTTTTGTTTTTTTATCATAAAAGTAGACGGGGCTATGCTGGCCTAACAAAGGGATATATATCTCTGATTTGACTTATGAAGTTTGAGTTGATTTAGATTACAGTGAAGACCGTCTACTTTTTTCATAAGAGTAGCAGTCTTTTCTAAGAATCTGTGCATTACTTAATTGCCTAGTGCCTAGTGCCTCTAGAGTAAGGAAACGGTTGAGCTAGCTGCTGTCGAAGTGGTTGGAGGTGTTTCAACCAGTTGTTATATCCGAATCCGGCTTGCATAGGCCTTCGTGCCTTCTTTTTAGTTAAAAGCTTAGGGCTGAACACATAGCCACCTGCTGGGCTGTGTTTGCTAAATTATGAGCATTGGTAATGGGGATATTTGAGATGCAATGGATTTGAATGGATGTATGTTGAAAGCCATAATGCTTGTTATGCGTAATGTGAATTTTTATGAGGCAAACTGTTTTCGGTGTGGCCTGCTAAATGCACATGCTTGGTTGGAAATAGCGAATGAATGAAGTTGGTGAGTTGATGAGGTTCTGGACGTTCTGAATTATGATCTATCAGGCTTGGTACAGGGGCCTTGGGATAGAAAAATGATAGGAAGGTCAAATAGTGTAATTCATAGACCTGTTGCAACACATAAATGTTTGACGACAATGGTTGTTTCAGTATTGAGGGATTACAAGAGCTGATAAGTGCAACCGTCATAAGTTTACAGTTGGGTGCAACAATAGAGGTGTTTTATGGGAGCTGTTTTTGTTCTGAAAAGGCCTACTAGAGTCTAGAGATACATCGAATAGTGAGTAGCTGGAGCTCAATATGGTTTGCCGGTTTTGCTTATGACGACATCTGATTGTTTACTTACTTTAAACCAGTGTTCTAGGTTCAAAAATGACTTACTTCTCCCATCTAAATCGTTTATTTTATGTTGCTGTCTTTGCCCTTTGGAGGAAGCCCACAACTGCTTATTAGCCTAGGTAAAGCATAGAAATACATCCGAGATAAGTATCGGCACAATCTTGACTGCCATCAGCTTGCTTGTTGCCATTGTTTATTCCTGCATGCCATCTCGACCATCCGCCGCGCCTTTTTTATTGACATTATAGTTTTAGGAATTAAACAGTGATTCACACAACACTAACAAGATACTTAGATGTAAAAGAAGAAAGTTTAAATTTTGGTGCGTAATTTTGTGAAGGAGTAACTTTCAAGAACTGTAGCATTGCCACTGATATTCACTCAGCAAAAAATACAAGTTGCAATAGTTCTTTGCAAAAATACTCTGATACAATACTTTTTTCTTTGCCCAAACTTTGTCGTGGAACTTAACTCTAAAGCACTCAAGCTAAACTCACAACATCTATTATACTACAAACATCAGTATTTATTTTTTATGCTTTCACATGCTACTCACATGCTACTCACAGGCTACTCAAAACTAGTCAAATTTCTCTTCTATAGGTATGTAGGAGGCAATGGAAAATTTTGCTTGAACATGTACTTTTAAAATTCTATGAGGAGCATAATGAGGAGAGAGAGTGAACAGTGCATTCTTGCAACACTCCTCCTCAACGATCTCTCTTTCTCAAAGCTAGTCGGGAGACTATACCTAGTTCCCTTGGAAATTTTCGAACTTTGGTCCACTTTACCCATTCATAAAAATGTCAGCTAACCATCAGCATTATGGTAGCTCAAACCTTCTCTCGAATAAAATGATTATGAATTTCCACATGATTTGTCCTTGCATGAAAAACTGGATTTTTGTCGCAATATAACTTCATGCTATAATAAATTATGTGGTACAAATCCTTGAATAATTGCATAAGCCATATAGATTTTTGTGTCGCTGTTACAGTTCCATACTCCGCCTCTATACTTGACAATAATACCTACCACCCAGAAATTGAATCAGAACCCACACGGCCTCCCGTCGTGCTTAATTTTTGTTGTCTCTCAGGTCTTGTCTTCGATCTTGCTTGCCATTGCTCGAAGCCTCATCACCGTTGTCCTCTTCACCAATTGTTGGATGAATTTACCAAAATATTAACTAGTTGTGTGTAGCATGTGAAAGCAGAAAAAAATGGTGATGTTCGTGGTATAAATAGATGCTGTGAGCTTGGATCAAAGTGTGCCTTGCGAAGTAAGAGAAATAGCTTGAGTGTTTAAGAGTTCAGTTTCTCGACAAAGTTTGGGGAAAGGAACAAGTAGTGTATTAGAGTGATTTTGCAAAGCACTATCAATTGATTGTTACACTTAGTAACTTCTATTATTTCTTGAGTGCATTTCAGTGGCAATACTATAGTTCTTGCCCCACATCATATCAATCTCTTCTGATTGATGATTGATGACTCATGATTCATGTTTACGATCTTGCACTTGACAGACTAAGAGGCTTTATTTAAAAACATATCACACACAATATTAATACCCTTGCACTTATCATGAGAAGTCACCCTAGATCAGTATTGTTTTGTACTGGGTGCTTTGCCTTTTAATCAATAAGAACTCATGTAGTGTTCTTGTGTTAGACTATAAGTATGATGAAATTAATATATTTTTGGGGGGAAGACTGGGGGAGGGGGGTATTCAATATTTAGAAGGGAAGGGGGGGGGGGGGGGGTTGCAGGGATGCAATTATTATCTTTCTCGTGAGACATGCTACAAAATCAACAATGGTGGACATGAGTATGCTGGCTACAAGAGAATTTCTGCTATCTACCTTTTGCCCTCTCCATTATCATTCACTATAGATTCTGATCAGCGAATGCTCTATTCTAGGGTTCCCCAGGACGTCGTGGCAACTGGAGGGAAATGCTATATCTTGAAATGGATCACAGGTATAATTACTGCTTCTGGTCAGGCCTAGGGTTGAATTAAGTGTATACTGCTCTCTCTCTCTCTCTCTCTCGTCCGTCTCTACCCTCTTCTCTCTTCTTGTGTGTGTGTACTTAGATCTTTGATACAAAAATTGAGAACTTACTGTAAAACTCATATGCTTAACTTCAATTTATAAAACACACTGTAATAGAACATTGCAATATGTCTTCTTTATACTATGAATGTACGTAGGAAACAAGAAACTTCCAAAGCATACAGTAAATGGTATTAAGAAACACATCTAAATATAATGTTGTCCTTATAACGCCTATTAGAACTTCTGAAAGGTAGAGGAGAAGGCACACGACCCGAACTATGGGTCCACGGTTCTATAACCAATAATCTTTTACGATTCGGCAAGATATAGTTTCCGTCACTTTTATCTATTATTTTATTTTATTTTGTTTGGTACTTTATTCCTTCTTTATTTAAAAATATGCATTTCATTGTTTGCCAACCCCAAAATCTTTTGGGACTAAGGCTGCGTTCTTTTCAATTGAATTGAATCAACTGAAAAGAGATTAAAGGAATCAAAAGTAACTAAAACTTTTGAATGTACTCAAAGTAGCTTAAAGTAGTTGAAACTATAGCCGAAAGGAGCTAAAACTGCTGATTGGAGCTGATATTCATGTGAAGAGAACAGGGCCTAAGGCTTTGTTGTTGTTGTATATCATAAAAGTTGTTTCCTATTTATTAATTACTATTGGTCTTTTGGATTGTTGGGACGAGCTCTAGAGTCTAGACAAAGGCACATCTTTAGATATGGGTCGAGTGGTCGAAAGGTTTGAGCTAATCAGATAATTGACATAGTACGTGAAAAGAAAAAGTGAAAAAAAAGACATGAGGGTTAAAATTTGGGGAACATAAAAAATGTGATTGACCAATATTGATCATTGAGATTTTTGGAATCAATGCTGCTTCACTTGACTTGTAACACCATCGATTTTAGTTACCTCATCTTGATCTCCTAGAATATTGTCTAGTGTCCACTTCACTTGCATGTCAGTTCATCTTGCGTCCCTTGGTTACGGTTGCATTTCCTCTTTTCAAAGTGGTATTATAATCTATGATTTCGTTATGAACAATAGCTGTTTTAGAGATTTTCCTGTACAACTCGAGGGATTAGTCATTGACTTAATTACTCCAGGTGTTCTTTCTGAATTTTTGTATCTAATATTGAATTTCTACCTTCAGAGGATGCCTTGAAGGCTTTGAAGTTGAAGACCAAAGAGCCAGAGGCACCAGAGCCAGAGCCGGACCCAACAACCGAGGTTCTTTTTCTCTGCAGCTATGAAGGTTGTGGAAAGACATTTATTGATGCCGGGGCTTTAAGGAAACACTCTCACATCCATGGAGAAAGACAATATATTTGCCACTACGAGGGGTGTGGAAAGGTAATGCATTTCACGTATTGGTTTGCATGTACTTTTAGGAATTGTGTGTTACCTTCTACTCCCTCCGTCCCACCCATTTTGCAACATTTTCCATTTTGGATTGTCTTGTTCATTTTGCTTCATTTCCTTTTTTTGTAAGCTATTCCCTTCAAAATTACAATATTGTCCTTCCCTTAATTACTCACCCCTCCAATTTCTGAAAATGGCCCATCACTCCACTCACACAACTTGCTTTTTGGGACCCATCCCACCCATTTTCTCAATCTTTGATCCAAAAGCAAATGGAGCAAAATGGGTGGGATGGAGGAAGTATGTATTAACTCATGTAAATGAAGATTATAGAGGGTTTGTGACAACTTCACAAAAGTCATGTACGGAGTACTATTTTATTCAGATGATGAGAATAATAAATTTATTTGTATTAGAAGACAACAAGTAGTGCTCTTGAGACTGTTTTGTAAGAAATATCGTGCCAGTAGTACTATATTTCACTCAATGTTACGCCTGGAGACCACTCTTATGCAAATATGTTGTGACTTGAAGTGTTGTATTGGAGTATCATTTGATTACTGTTCACCCACAAAAAAGGGTGAGGGAGTTTTTATTTTCCAATTTTTTTTTTGTCTCGGCATAACTTGTAGGTTTAAATGCCTATTCCAGAGAGAAGTAGGTAACTTAAAGTGCTAGGCAACTTCAAATCTCGCCTTTGTGAAGTCAAATGACATTTTGATGCTAGGGTTTAAAGACGCATTTGGTTGCTGATTGCCTGACTCTGCAGGTTTCATTACCATTTAGTCTTAGCTCCTAGCAAAGGCATCACTGGGAACTGCTGTCCATGATCCTTTTCAAGAGACAAAGGGTGACCTTTTGTGTTGGTTTGTTCTGTGGAGAAGAGTAAAGATAGAAAGGTTGACAAGGGGAACTTAGTTGTAGAAGATCAATGAAGTAGAATTATGATAGAGATGTGTGGCTAGGAGCCTCTCAAAGCTTTTAATAGAAAACGTAAATTATGAGAAGTTCAATCATAAGGAGTAATAAACTTCACAAATCTTAATTAATTTCTATTACCAAAGACATTCATTTTAGCTTTATGACTGAAGAAACACTATTGATGCACTCACTTTCATTGAGTCGGAGAATTTATTTTTGTGTTGGATACCTACCTCCAACAATTCCCCTGGAATCTTGTTTATTGTAATAGAACCAGCTTATAAATGAAGAATAACAAGGCTGAAGAGATAATTATAAGAAAATCAAGCAAAATAAATAGCCTGGAAGGATGGTTTTTATTTTTTGGGTATTTCTGACAACTGTTTCTTCTGTAACAACTCACAAAAGATAGGTGAAGGCTATTGACTGGTTTTTCTCACTCCTCAAACAGATAAAGCAATAAAATATAATGATGGATAGATAGATTCTATTTCTCTGTTTCTCTCTATATATAGATGTAATGCTAACACGTGTCCTCTTGCTTGTATGTAACTGATTTGTCCTTCTTAGGCCTTCTGGAATAAGTCTGCAAAATAGGAGGCCTTGTGGGCCGAGTGGTAGTGGGCTGCTCCTTGACATGTATACTACCGCCAATTCATCCTTGTGATGCAATTAATTGTTAATTTGTTATCCATTGACTTCCTCATATATTTGGTTTTATATCCTTTTCTTTTTTGATACACTCCTCCATCTTCTTGATGCCTTTAGAAGGTTTATTCTGCTTTGAGTCAGGGTCATGATCGCAACATACTTATCTCATGGCCCTTTCTTTAAAAAAAATCTGAAACTCTACGCCATATTTATCGATGCCTCTTGGTTAGAGGAAAACCAAAAGCTTGGCCTACTTGGGAGGGTCTTTTGCTCGGCTCTTGTCTTGCACATTTCTTGGAGGTTTTTTCCCCATGTTCTGTATGTCTTGGTTGTGAATGAGGGGCACTTACTCCTAACATGGCTTTAGGTCTTTTTTGTGTCGTTTCCCTGTTACAGTATGTGCTGGATGGCTTGTGCTCCCGCTTTTTTGTATCACTATCACTCAGGTAGGCTGGACTATGATTTTGTGAGAGCTTTAGCACCGAGTTAGAGAGCAAATCAGCATTATTTCCCTAGGATGAAATTGAAGCTAAGCTAGGATTAAGGTCAGAGAGACCTTAACCTTGCTTGATAGACCAAATCCCTTTACACTCTCCTCCTCTGCAAAGTGGCTGAATTGCAGGAATTTGCTCTGCTTGTGCTGTTCGTATGGTGAGTGTTGCAATTGAGGTAGCTCCTGCTGCACATAATAAATGTCACAATTACTTCCCATCATCAAAGTTCATTTCATGTTTATAACTCTTGGAAATCCTATAGAGGGTACTCTTGGCATTACTTCTATTATATATTTCCGAGATGTTTCTTCCTTATTTTAACCTTTCTGGAGTAGGGGTTTAGGGAGACTATCATTCAATTTGCTATTCTCAGCCCCACCACATCCAATAAAGAAAACAGGAGAAAAGAGGTGGGAATGGTGAATGCTCAAATAAAAATTAGTGTAGCAGTTTTCTCTGAATTAGGTGTATTTTATCAGAATTTAGCTGTGTCATTAAAATTTAAAGCTTTGGAATATGCCACGAGATCCAGTTAGGTCATATACCCTGAGTGGATATTGTAAGTTATCTTTTTTTTGTGCACTGCTTTCCTCGTTTTCTTTATACTCTTTTCTGCCATGTAGAAATCAGGATTTCTGCGAGTTGATTGTGTCACATTTACAATGTCATGCACTCATGCGTAAGAAAGAACTTTAAGTTGCCTCTGAAGTCCCATGGTTTTTGTTGCTTTAAGGTAAAGGAAGAAAAGGAAAGTTAGGAGGTGATGTATGTTTATATTTCTATTTAAACCACATTCCTTTTTCCCTTATCCTCCCTCGAACCATAAACATACATCAAAGTTGCCATGGTATTAGATTATGATTGGGTTGGAGAAGCCTCACAATCCCTAGTAGCTTTGGTTTCTAAACTTCTTCCATTTGTGATTGACCCTGGAATGTGTTAGGGGGTTTGATACACTGCTAGATGGTTGTTTTAGTTCGAATCCGTACTGAGGTAAGAATCAGAAGATGGTTTGATACATTGTGGTGCTTTTCTAGTATTGTTAAGGGTCTTAATTCTTGGTAGGGGCACCTGTCCAAGTGAGGTCATGGACCACTTACAAGTTCATTATGAAGGCTGACAGAAATAAAGAGAAAGAGAGTTGTGGCCATGAGCTATCATGGTTATTTTTGGTGTTTTTGGCTAGAAAGGAATTCTTGGGTTTTCTCATCCTTAAGATAATGTATGGTGACGAGTCACGTATTTAGCCTCTTCGTGGGTCAAGGCAACATGGTTTTTCAGGATACCCTTATCTGACAGCGAAACTGCTGCTGTTTTCATTAGCCTACTTGAGATTGGAGATTTAAGAGTGGGTCTTATCCTCGTTCTTTGTACAGTATATTTTACTATGAATATAAATTTTCTTATAAAAATAAAACTCGACAAGTTCATCTGGCAAAAGAAGAAATGGCTAGTTCTGATGCTGTAGTTGCTGCACTCTTTTGATACTGTTTGTAAATTTCTTCCCATAATTTCTGGTTGGCTTCGTTTCTTAAGTAGTGGTGCCCTCTTTGTATTCTCATTCTTCATTATTTTAGGGCTCTGTATAACATCATAATCTATTACACTCTTGTCAACAGAAATTTTTGGACAGTTCAAAGTTGAAGAGGCACTTTCTTATCCATACTGGCGAGAGGGACTTCATTTGTCCTCATGAAGGATGTGGTAAGGTGATGCTTCATTCCATTCAACCTACTTTTCTTTCTTAATTGTTAAGTGATTGTGATTTGACCTGCATTGTGATAGCCGAAATAGAAATTGACTTTTTTGTATGTCCTCGTGCTCATGTGTAAGTGTTATTTAAATATTTGGTAAAGCTTTTTGTATAGGAAATCCGTTTCTTCTTTATTCCTTGCTATGCCTAATTTACTTTCCTGGCCCCCTCTTTCTTTGGCTTGTTCATTTTTAGACAATGATAAGATCTGTTTAGTATGCATCCTAATTGTTGTTGTAAGTCTAAATCGTATTACATGTCCAGTTAGAGTCCGAGTATACTGCCAGTGCTATAGTCTTTTCTATTTTTATATATTTACCTTTTTGGTGGATGTCCTACTGATCTGTGATATATATATATATATATGCAGGCATTCTCCTTGGATTTCAATCTAAGATCCCATATGAAAACACATTCCCAAGAAAATTATCACATCTGCCCGTACCCAGACTGCGGGAAGAGATATGCACATGAGTATAAACTTAGAAATCATATTGCATCTCACCATGAAAAGGTCAGTGGGCAGTGCTGTCTGCATCCTTCTCTTTTTAAAAGTATTTTCTCTGAATTTTTTGTTAAAGATCACACCATTTGACTGTTCCAGTCATTCCTAAGCGGATTGATTTCATAATCTACTTGACCGATGTCCAATAAATATGTTGGGAATGGGTTGGGGGGAGGGGGGGTTTGAACCCTGAACACCATGTTATAACCAAATATAGATATACCATTATGACAGCCAATTCTAACTGGTCTTGCAGGTAGCAAGTTATAGTCTTCTAATATTCCGAAAACCGTTGAACTGCTAGGCTAGTACTCTTTCGGTGATGTTCCGATCATGTTTAAGCTGCTGACTCATTTCCCTTCCCTAAAATGTGAAACAGTTATGTATGATGCACATGTCTGTGTAACATATTATTCTATGGTTGAGTTTTATTTTTTTTGCCTCAGCATAGTGTTGATACTTGATAGAATAATGACAAATGGTGAAAGTTAGAAACGCCTAACGGTAAGGGGATTCCAGATGAATTATACCAGCGTATAAAAGCTATATTTTATTCTTTTGAGAGGTAGCTAGGCTGGGGCTCATGTTGGTCTTATACTCTTGTTGACATGTTCTGACCAGTTTGGAGTTGGATGAAGAACATTTGACAATTGACGCTGCCTTTCTTTTGTATTAGCATTATTGTTTCAATTTGTAAGTGTGTCCTTATTACTCGTTGCATACCTTTTAGACTTTCTTTAACCGTGGATATCTCTTGAAACATGGTTCAAAATTCTAGCTAGTGGGTTTTATGTATGTGCATACTTGCCAGCTACCCCATTCTTTTGGCGGTAAATGTTTTCTCCTTTGAGGCCCTAGCCATCAAAATATTTTGATCAGTGCTTAAATTGTCTGTCATTTCAGAATTCAGCTGAAGCAGTGAAATACACTCCTCCCGTGGAGAAGCCTGTAAAAACTTCTAAACCTGCTCCAGGGTCCTACATCCCTGTGTCCTCAGATAGGCCGTTTACTTGCCCTTACGAAGGATGTGAGAAGAACTATATTCATGAATACAAGTTGAACCTCCATCTAAGGAGAGAGCATCCTGGCCACTATGCGGAAGAAAATGCCAAGACTCCACAGCCCAATAACGTTGATAATGACATGGATGAAGCCAGCGACCAAGATGCTTATCCTGCTAAACGGGCGAATTTAAAGAATTTGAAACAGAGTAGACTTAAGCCACATTTGAAACTACCTTCATCGAAGATCTCACAACGAAAAGGCTCCAGCAGTTCGCCTGCCAATCTGAACGTGGTAAAAAAACCATGGCCAGTTAAGGAGGAAATGTACGAGGAGGAAGATAGTGAAGAAACAGAAGAGGATCGTGACAATGGTGAAGATGGATGGAGGTATGGAGAAAATAATGATGAGGATGATGAGGAAACGGAGTATGAGGATTAGCCCTCTAATAAACGGTGACATTTTATTTTAACATATCCCTTCTCTAGTGTCTACACCCTAGTGTTCACATTATCAAGATCAATGGTTTTTTTTTTTTTTTTAAACCATTTACTCAAAGTTTGGGATTTATTTTGATGCAATCAAACTCATAGGAAAAGTAGAGTCTGACAGAGTTAGGTACTGGTAGCGTGCTTTATCAAGGTATTATTATAATACATTCTTAAAATATATAGTCTACTTTTATCGAGCCTTCTCTAAGTGCAAACCAAATCGAAGATTGAAACCCTAAACCCTAACTTTGCCCTTACGGCGTCGGCTTCGCCGCTAATCCTGGCCGCCAATGAAAACCCTAATACATGCGGGTTTAGATTGGGGATGACTTAACCCGTTTGGAAATGGATCACCTTCAAGCTCCGTTGGGAATGGGGTCAAATCGAACCTCGACTTTGTTCCGGCGGCGGCGGTGNNNNTCGGCTGATGATTAATGAAGTGGAGTAGGGGATGTAAGATTAAGGGGGAGAGAAGGCGAAGGGTGGAGAGGTATTATCATACGAGGTAGTAGGTGGGCTTTTTTCATGGACGAACTAGTGTGGGTATATTGGATGGTTTATGAGGTGGGATCAGGTGTTCTGGGTTAAACGAGGTTCGTGAAATACGTTTGGATAATTCGGGACCATTTTATGAAAAAATTCAGCTTCAATAAGTCAAAATTCAAACACACCTATTAGAAACCTATAGAGATATATGAAATTTTAACTTTTACCTTTATTTGTAACTAGTTGTAAAGCCCGTGCGATACTCGGGCCTCACATAATTACTCAATTTATTATTTCTATTTGTTATTTTTCATCAAATATAACATATTGAATTTGAGAATAGTAAAGCAAATACCATCATAATTCATAGTAACTAAAAAGATAACTTGAAGCCAAACTTAATTTGATCAATTGAAGTCTTCTTTAGTGCATCAAAAAAGAAAAAAAAATAATAATTCAACTCTATGTCAGCTACACAAAACGGGAAAAACAACCAATAAACAATATAGAAGAGTTTAATTGAGTTCGATCAATTTTGGTTATGGTCAGCAAATAAATATTTAAACCCATCGTTTAAAATTGAAATTATTCTAACCAATGAGCTAGATCAATATTTCCAATTAGGTTTGATATGTCTATGCTAGATATAATTTATTGATACTACTTATTTTGATAGAAGATACTACTCTCTTAATTTTTTATAACTCAAACACCTTTTTTATTACTTCAAATGCATGTTTTTTTTTTTTTTTTTTTTTTGAAAGAAGAAAGGGAAATTCTCACTAATAATGGAGAAAATGAAGTACAATCCCTAATCTTTCAACAAGCTATCCAAAAATTGAAGACACAACTTCAAACCAGAAACAATCATTCTAGAAGACTATCTACAATAGCATCCTCATCAGTACCAGCTGAGCTAAATAAATTTTTTTACAGAAACTAAATACTTGATCCTGTAAATGATAGCAGAGCTACTGTGCACCACATCCGAAAAAACTCTATAATTTCTTTCCTTCCACACCTCATAAATTGTTGCCATTAGAGCACACTTATGAACTCGACATTTCCAATGCTTGCCCCGAGCATACTTACCAAGCCAGAAGAACTCTTGCTTGAGGCTTTGGATATGCTTTTTGGAGTAAAGCCAAGATAAGATAGCCTGCCAGATGGTTCTAACAATTGGACATTGAAAGAAAAGGTGAAGAACACTCTCTACAGCAGAACAACAGAGGTAGCACCTATTCACCAAGCACATCCCCTTACGATTCAGGTTATCAATAGTAGCTAAAGCCCCCTGAACTTCTAACCAAGCAGTAATGGCATGCCTAGCCATAATAGAGCTACTCCAAAGCACCTTAGCCAAACCAACAGGAGTGGACTGAGTACAAAAGTACTCATAAGCTTTAGTAACCAGCAAAGCACCATCAAAGCACCAAGAATCCAGCATAATAATAGCATTAGAGATACTACCAGCCTTAGCAACTAGAGAATCTCTAACTTTGAGAATGCCCCTTCAAGACTCAGCTAAATCAGCCCTAAGAGACACAGTCCAAATAGAGGCAGATTTCAACTCATAATGCCTAATCCAAGTGCACCAGATAGAGGTGTCCCCCTTATGCAGCTTCAAGATCCATTTCAAAAGGAGAGACTTATTCCAACTAAGGACCTCCTTAATACCAAGACCTCCAGAATTTTTAGGAGAACAAACACAAGACCAGCTCCTAGGGGCTAATCTGTGGTGATTGTCAGTATTGCCCCAAAAAAAGTTTGTACAAAGCTTGTTGATTTTCTTAACAACATTGACAGGCAGCAGTAAACTAGAACACCAGAAGTTCTCAATGCCAA